>VZTM01009743.1:33832-53744 GCA_013400555.1 Jacana jacana | reverse complement strand
TTACCCCTAGGGGAAAGCGCAGAGAAAGGCGCTCGCAAACCAGCCTTTCTTTCCGAGGGCCACCTCGCCTTGTCGTGACCCTGCAGGCTATCGGGGAACGTGTGGGATCGGGAGTGGTGCTCCAATTCCCATCGCGACGAGACTTACCTGGGGATGTCAAATACTCTGTCCGCCATCCTGCTGCCGACCTAGAGAGAAAGTCCGCCGATCAGCACCGCGGGGCATCACCCTCCTTCCCCCAGCAGCGGTTCCTCCCCCCCAGTCTCCGCTCCTGGCTGCCACCTCGCCAAGGGGACCCGCCGCCGCCGCCCCCACCTCCTCCCGCAGGTAATCACACTTAGCGGGCTCGGCCTGCAGCGCCGCCCAGTTCTTCTGCTTCCGCTTCAGCCGCCGGTCGAAGGGGCGCAACGCGCCCGAGCCCGACGAAGTGCCAGCGGCCGAGGATCTTCCTGAGGACTCCCATAACCAGCGACATCCACCGCCCCAGCCCACCCTCACGACTGGACGGCCGAGCTCCCTCAGCGCTCCCGCCACCACCATCTCCACACGCACGAGCCCTGCGCAGGCGCAGACAGACCCACAGACTTCCGCCGTGCGCGCCATCCTATTGGCTGGAAGAAGTTTGTTCTGCCGTGGACTCCGTCGCACTGCCGGAAGTGGGTTGTAGGACTTCCACGTGAAGGAGCGTAGCTGTGTGGTGAGGCGGTGTCGGCGGTGGTGCTCGTTGTTAACGGTTGGTGAAGGGGTATTGTGAGCGGGATTCCTTGCTGGGGCCTTGTCTGTCTCTGGGGCCGGGGAGGGAGCGGGTAGGGCTCTGGTGCGGCCGCGCTGTAGCTGTGCTCAGCCTCTCCGTGTGGTGGAGCTGACGGTGGCGGTCTTCTAGGCTGGCCGGCATACTCGCGGCTTTGTTGGCTGACTTCCTAAAGGATGCTTTAAAACGTGAAATACCCTACTCCTGAGGCCTGCCTGACAATGGAAGTCTTCAAAGTCCTCTTCGGAGTTGACAGGGGATCCCTTAAAGGGGTGAAATCAGAGGAAGCTGCATGTGTGGTCAGCACTGTGGTAGTTAAAGGATTATTTGCGGCTCATCTAAACTGCTGCATGTGCTTTTGGAAAGAATTTTTAGGTATAAGTCAGAAATCAGACTTTGGGTAATTAATTTTTTCAGTTGTGTATCAGTCTGTGTTAATCGGTTGTATTTTAATCAGAAGTGGATTGGTTTTGGTTCTTTCTCCGTATTGTAGATGTCTAAGTCTTCAACAGCATCAAAAATGTCATCTCAAGAGGAAATACTGAGTGATGGGCGGTTTAGCCGCGTTACGAGGGATCCCAGATTTTGGGAAATGCCCGAAAAAGAACGTAAAGTCAAGATTGACAAACGATTCCGTGCCATGTTTCATGACAAAAAGTTTAAGCTGAAATACACAGTGGATAAAAGAGGTCGCCCTGTTAACTATACTTCTACAGAGAACCTCCGGAAATTTTACGCCCTGTCGGAATCTGATTCTGACATTTCAGAAGGTGATAGTAAAGAACTTACTGAAAAGAAAAAAAAGAAAAAAAAAGTGAAACCTAAAGGACAAGCAGATTCCTCAAAACTATCTTCTGATGGCCTCCCTAGGGAGGAGAGCAAAATAATCGAACAAGGAGTGGACCAAACATGTGAAGCAGTGACAAAGCCAAATGACCTTAAAAATGAAGGACAAAAAGCTACATCTAAGTTCGCCTTGAAAAAGGACTCTAAGAAGACTGCTAGAGAAATTGATTGTTCTCGAAGAAACAAGGGCCTGCTACATGAAGAGGACAGCAAGCAGGGAGATGCATCAGGAGGAGGATCAATTTCAGTTCAAAACAAGCAAAAGTCTTCACAGCTAAGTGTTACTAAATCGGTTAAAGCTCACAGAAGTAATGTTTCCGTAGGAGGAAAAATAAAAGAATCAGGTTAGTAGTTGAAATAACAACTAGAATTTGGTATGTTTAGTTGGATGTTGGTTTTATTGTTAATGGAAAATCTTTTGCAAGGTCAGTCGTAGAAGAGCTGACTGACTCGGATTCAGTGTTGCTGAAGAATTGGAGTTCTGCTTGTTGCAGAATCAGTGCTGATTCTTCAGTAGGATTGTGAACATCCATGTTCTTTTAATTGTTGGAACTGAAATTGTTGGTACGGTGGCTAGAAAAGTAAAATGTATAGTAGTGTATACATTATTTATCAAACAATACCAAATATAAGGTCTGATACCGTGATGGCTTCAACATTTGTTGACTGACAGTGTAAGGGTTGCAGCACCAAGCCTTTAATATTGAGGGTATTGGAGAGAACAGGTGACTGGAAGAAAAGTTTTCTTTATGTTGCGTGCCTATATCTTACATTACTGAAATATAATTTCTGCATGTTGATTCTGTACATAGAATAACAGAATAATGTGTTCTCAGGGTTTGTTAATAAAATTGTGGGCCTAACGAGCAATAGACTAGACAAACCAATACTGATGACTTATATTGTTCCTGATTCCTTCATGTAAGTAATTTTTGCATCGTTATTCATTTCAGGGGTTCTGTGAATCTGAGTTTTTTTTTCATATTTTTAAAGTATCATATGTAATTGCAACATAAAAATAGTTGATGTTTATCTTTCAGTGGCGGTGTGCGCTGATACCTGTGGGCAACGTGACATCAGTAAAAGCCAGTCGGAGGAAGACATTTCTGCAAGTGATGATTCTGAGTGTGCAGAATTGGAAGAAGATGGGGAAACAGGCGAGGATGAGGAGTTAGAAGAAGATGGGGAAACAGGCGAGGATGAGGAGTTAGAAGATGGCGAAACAGGCGAGGATGAGGAGTTAGAAGAAGATGGCGAAACAGACGAAGATGATGGTGATTCAGAAGATGATGAAGAAAGTGATAGTGGGCCTGATCTAGCCAGAGGCATAGGGAACATTGAAACGAGCTCAGACGATGATGACGATTTAAATGATCTATTTCCAAAGGAGCCAGAGATAGAGCATTCATGGCGTGAGCTTGATAAAGATGCCCCTCGTGGAGATGAGGTAACGATACTTCTGTGTGTGAGAAGTTGCTACATGACAAACTCAGAAATATACACAGCTGTGAATTCATTATAGACCTTCAACTATGAGTCTCTTTTTCTTTTTTAAAGTATTTTCCATAAAGTTTTTTCAACCTTTTGATTACAGAATGCATATGATGGTGAAATTAGCTGAGAATTAAAGACTTGCAATTTTCACTGGTGTCTTCCCTCTAAGTAGAGGCTTAGCTATAGATAGCTGGATAAGCTGTCTGTAAGTGAAAAGACAAACAGAATTTAAATAGTGTTGCTTTTGTTCATTACTGATTTTTTTCTTTTTTAATTTAACTTTTTAACTTGTGCCTTAAGGAATTAAGAAATCAAGTGAACTAGGACTTCAAAACTGAGCACAATTTGTCTAAAAAAATCACAGTACTCTAGTGCTGTGACAGTGCTGCGATAGAAGTTGCTGTTGTGACTAACCATGTGATGATAACAAAATCATAAATGCTGATGATGTAACTGCAGTCCTACAACCATGATTGGTGTGGTTTGTTTTGTGGCAGCTCACTATTTATGTCCTTTGTATCACTTAACGTCAGAAGCAGCAATCACCAGAGAAGATAAAACGTTTTGAGGAAAATGCTTCTTCACTTTTTTTCAAGTTTGTTGATGCCTTTCCTTTTTACCAAGGATAGTTGGAAGAGAATTGTGTTTTCTCTATAGCACTCGGGAATTAAGCCTATGAACTTTACATTCTCTTTCTTTTACCCCTTTCTGTTCAGATTACAAGTAGATTGGCAGTCTGTAATATGGATTGGGATAGGTTGAAGGCTAAGGATTTGCTGGCTCTATTTAATTCTTTCACACCCAAAGGAGGAACAGTATTTTCCGTTAAGGTAAGTCCTGATTTCTAAAAGGAGTACTGGCTTTTACAGGAGAGAGGAAAGGAAAAAAACACCAAATCAAAACCCCAATAAATAACCCCCACCCCCGCCAAGTACCAAAAAACCCCTCCCAAACCACAAAGAGGATAAGTAAGAACTAAGTAACTCGTTTCTGTAAACAAAAACAACCAACCAAACAAAAGAGATGATAAATGTGAAACTGTGTTGCAGTTTAACTTGCTGTGTTAGAAATAAACACCTGCTGCTTTTCAGTAAGGGGAATGTATGTGCTGGATTTAGATCCTGAAGATGTTAACTTGCTTTATGAGGTTGACTCTTAAGTGCTAGTAGGAGACATTACGTTTTATTGGCTAGTTTAATGTTTAAGGGCCTTTATGGTAGATGGCTTAAACCTGGCTATTTGTAAATGCTTTCCAACCCCTTTATCATTGCACAAGACTTTTTTTTGGTTTTCACCACTTTTTGAATTTATTAATAAACTCTATAAATTCTGATTGGTTAAGTTATATTAAGTTTCCATTTTTAGTGTCTGCCTCCAACTTTCTGAGAAATGTTAGTCAAATACCCCTTTCTGAAAAGGGTCACAGTGAAATGAACAAAGTTGGGGTTCCTGTTGTTTTATAAAATCATAGAAACATCAGTTTGGAAAGGACTTACAAGATCATCTAGTCCGTCTGTCCTTCTGTCACCAATACTATCCACTAAGATAATAAATCATGTCTTGTAGTACCTCGTCCAGCTGCTTCTTGAACACCACCAGGGATGGTGACTCCACCACCTCCCTGGACAGGCCATTCCAGTCCCTGACCACTCTTGGTTGACCACTCTTTTCATCTCAATCTCCCCTGGTGCAACCTGTGGCGATTCCCTCGAGTCCCATTGTTAGTTATCTGGGAGAAGAGGCTGATCCCCTCCTCTTCGCAGCCTCCCTTCAGGAAGTTGTAGAGTGTGATGAGGTCTCCCCTGAACCTCCTCAAGACTAAATATCTCCAGATGTTCTTCATCTGCCTCAAAATACTCTCATTCCTAACAGGCAGTTTGTTTATTTTACTGTCTTTTCTGTAAATTAAAACTACGAGGGTATCAAAGTTAATGGAATTAATTCCTTTACTGGTTTTAGAGAAAAAAGATAAAGTCTAAAAGGGTTGGTGATGTATTTTTTTCATAGTTGGTACAAGTGAAAATTTACTTTTGTGTTGTTATATTTGTAGATTTATCCTTCAGAGGTTGGAAAAGAGAGGTTGAAAGAGGAAGAGCAGAAAGGACCTGTGGAACTGTTTGATCTTCCAGAGAATACCACAGAGAATGATGGGTATTTAAATTAATCTGCAAATGAGAGATATAATAATTCAAATTCTCAGTGAAAGTCCTGATCAACTTCTGTTTCCAGAATTTCCTGTGTGGAAGGCTCCTGTGGATGCCTTAATTTTGTAACTTTTCCAAGGGGTGTTTTACAGCTGACCCTGGTTCATTGCCAGTGCATTGAATCAATGCATTATAATGAAATTTGAGGAAAATTTGTATGTCGTTAATGGTCTTCAATATTTTTATTATGTAGCTTATTGAAATAATAAATGGAACAAATGCCTGGAGAGCTTAACATGGCATTTCTCCTCTACAAACTGCCATCCATGCAGTAAACTCCCTTTGTTGCTTACTGTTACAATTTTTACATAGACCAAGAATGCCTGGATAGGGATTCTACAATGCCATCGGGAGCAGCCCTGGCTTACCAGGTTGAGCTCATCAGGCTTAACATTTTTCAGGCTTCTTCAGGCAGGCATGCCCTTTTTTTCCCCCTCCCCTTTTGTTCTGCTTGAAAGTTTTGTCTGTATGGAACTTGAGAAGTTTTGCTTTTATATTTTTCCAGAATGTCCAGATGTCTGGCAGGCTGACTGGGCCACTTTTGTGTAATGCATCCCACTGGACTGACATATATTTAGAAAAACTGTATGTTTCTAAAATAAGCGTAGATCCCTCTGAAGGAAATTTCTAGTGCATCAGGGAAGCATATGCTGAACTTGCAGTGCATTTTGAAGTCAGCTTCACTGTGTGCATCACCAGCATCCTGAGGTGTTGGATTTAGTGCTCAGTGGGCTCTAGAGTACCTGGAACACAAACAGAAATCCAGATGTCCCAGAGATACCTCTGTGGTACCTGTGTGCGTACCCTTTAAATTCACAGGACACAACCTCAGCCCCGATCTCTCCTTTTAATCCACCAATTAATCCACTTCTCAATCTCTTTTCTGCTCTTCTTTTTCTCTTGCTGTCATCTGTTGTGACACCACTGCCATCTGTGCTGCCCAAGTTGGTATCCCGAATTCTTTCCTTACCTGCACGGCTTTCTCACTCATCACTCCCCCACTGCCTCTTGCTCACGTGGGCGTCTGCAGTCTTGTCCTTACAGCCTCCAGGTTTCTTTTATGTTCTTGACAAATACTCTTATTTGGGTATGAACATCCTTTTCATCAGCCTTGTTAGGAGCCAGGGTAACAGCAAACAACTTGATAGGAATATTTGATACTACTTTCTGTGGCCTGCACAGAGGCATACGAATATGCTGTTCTGTGCCCTGCTGTAACTTTACAATGGCAGCGGGAAGCGGGGTCAGGTACAGAAAGTGTATGCTTAATAAAACTGTGTGAATTAGTCTTTTCACTTGGGTAAAACTGAATGGATGCTGGTGGAACTTCATGCTGTTTAACAACTGATCTTATTTTAAGATTAGGAGAGCGAATGGTCTGTATTTTTAATGAGTTGAATTAAAATATTTTGCAAATGAAAAGTTGTTAAAGGCAGCTCACTTGATGTGTTTTCTACTTCTGCAGGCTTTATAGGGAAAAACTGAGGGAGTACCAATTTAAGCGACTGAAGTACTTCTATGCAGTTGTAGAATGTGATTCTCCTGAAACAGCCAATAAAATTTATGAGGAATGCGACGGATTGGAATTTGAAAGTAGCTGCTCTTTTATAGACCTGAGGTAACTGCAGTGGTGACTGTATTTCATCTTGGGAAGGGGAGGGGGAGTTAAAGCCAATTTAAAATAATTTGGACTAATACTGTCTTTATTCTGTAACCAAAGTGAGATATGTAAATCAATTAGACATCTAGTGATAGGTTTCCCTTTGATTCTTTTTTTTTTCTTTTTCCTTTTTGAGCATTTTTACTGGACTATGAAAAATTTGAGAGGATCTCTGCATAAAGAGATCGTTCTCAGAAAAGTCAGGTAAAGGATTCTGATTGCACCTTCAGCCTCTTGGTACAATTAAGTAAAGCTGTAGGATGTAGAAAACCAACCACCCTTCCCCAGAGGTCCAGAAGTGGCTCTTTTTCAGGATTGCTTACCACAGGGCAGGAATATTGCTGCTGTAGTCAAGAAGCTGCAATAGATTACTATTATGAATGAATGAGCTGGAAGCCCTAATGTTTCAAAAGTCACGTTTGGGAAAGAAAGAATTTTGAATTATAGGTTATTGTTAGTATTTCCTTTTGTTACAAAAAAGCCTTCTAGTCTGAGCAGAAGAAAAGTTCTTAAATCACAAGAAGCTGGCTTTGTCTGCTGGGGCCCATGTTATAGGCACTCTTGGAAGTCAGCGAATCTTTTTTTTCTAGAGGAGCTTAATTAACTTGCTTTGAACCTTTCTGGAGAGGATGATCTCTGCCAAGTGAACATGTAACTTTTCCTACTTTTAAACATAGAATGATAATGTTTTATGACAGACACAGCTGTTTAAGATTCTCCAATGCTTTTCCTAATCTTCTGCTTTGTAGAATTTTAATGTTGAATAGTGTTCAGCAGATTATATTTGTAATGATTTAAAAAAAACAAACCACCAATTAATTCCTCATGTAGTGTTCAAAAGTTTTTTGTTTTTTATTTAACTTAGTCTGTTGTTGCACATGAATTTGCTCTTTTTAACATTTTTTCCGCTTAATTGTAATGTTAAGTATGTGTCGGGCTTTCTTAAAATATTTTAAATTTTTTTATTTGTCCTTTTCCAAATACTATTTTACTCCCTTTTTTCTTTTGAATTTTTAATGTTAAGCTTCCTGAAAAGATCATTCTTAAAACAAACAAAACCACCCCAAATCCCACCCCTGACCCTGCTAGTAGTAGAGTGAAATTTGTTTTTAGTTGCCCAACATGATGGTGTTATAGATCAGAACCCAGTGGAATAGATGTGCGGAAGCCAGACAGTCTTTCACGCAGGGAGAACTTGTCCATTTCTTTTCTGTCATTTTCAGGCTTTAGCAAATTCTTTTGTGCTGATGTACCATACTCATTAAAGGCTTAGGCTGTTTACACTATGAAATTCCCCAGTGCATTTGAATAATAACATGTTTTATTTGCCTTTAAGATTTATTCCAGATAATGTTACATTTGATGATAAGCCAAAAGATGTAGCCTCAGAAGTGAACATAGCTGCATATAAGCCAAAGTACTTCACATCTGCTGCTATGGGAACATCAAAGGTATCTCTACAGTGTTATTGTAATGTTTTTCTAATTTGTTTAGTTTTACTGTCAGCTTATAAATTTTATAAGCAGTGGGGGAAAGATTCCTGTCTATCTTCACTGTTTCATAATGAAGGCATCAAACATATTAAAATATGTAAGCTGGAGCCACAAGTTGCAACCCCACAAATAAGCTTGAGTTCTGATTTCTAAAGGAGATTTGACGTCTTTGTTACACTGCATTTTGACCTTATTTTATCTCTATTACAAGTTGCACATGGAATTACTTTGTTACTCACAGTTAAATTTTCTAATTTGCCTAAAATGGGTATTTATGTGTAGCTTAGCGAGAGCCTTTCTCATGGTAGTGCCAGGCTTAAACAGTTGGTTCCCCTCTTTGTAGCTATTCATTCCTACTCTGTCTTATGTGGCAGCCAAAACTTTCATCTGGCCCTGAAGTGAACCCGGTTGGAGAAGTGATTAGTTGAGAAATAACTAGTTTCCACTGGATCATTTTTCAGTCAAGTCTGTTTCATCCTCCGGTTGAGGGTACTGTTGAGCAAATGCTTTCATTGTCCCTGTCACAATTCACGATTCCAGGAATGAGTTCCTGCTGGAAAAGGAAAGGAGAGGAGTTGGTGATGGCTTCAACATCAGTGCCTGCTGCCACAGAGGAAATTTGTCTTACAGAGGTTCTGTGTTGTGTGATTTGCTATTACAGAACCCTTCAGGGCGTGAGCAGACTTCTTCATTCTTTCATATAGTTAAAACTTGAAACTCATTTTAGAATAAATTCCAGAATGTTGCAATTCCATTTATTTTAGGAAATGGTTATTATAGCTGATTGTGGCAGCGAACATAGTAACAGGTTTACATTGCTTCTTAAATAGAAGCTATCAAATAACCTTCTCTAAAAAGACAGAACTACAATGTTTGGTGTTTCAGCTTCCACAAATGGCCTTCTTTTTTTTTAAGGTAGATATCACATGGGATGAAACAGATCATGAACGAGTAATGTCACTTAGCCGAACTTTTAATAAAGAGGAACTCCTTGACATGGATTTTCAAGCTTATTTGGCTTCATCTAGTGAAGAAGAGGAAGAAGAGCAGCAAGGTATTTACCTTAAATGTTGTTTACAAAGTCATTAGGTACAGTATTTTTAACACAAGTATCTTAAACATGTAAATTCCTTATCTTTTTAAAAATGCTTTGAACATCTTTTACAGGGATAATATTATGCTTGTCGCATAAAAGCGGTGATCAGTTCTACTATGAAAATAACTTACCTTTCCTTCAGAGCTAAACATCTCCCAAAGTAGCATATGCTTACTTTTTGTGTGTGTGACCTGTGTGACCAAACATGGGGGTAAATTGGTGGTGAGCACATTGGTATCTTTTGTTTGTTCTTTTCAACTAGGAAATAAATGGATTGATGACAGAATATTGACAGATGCTAAAAATATTTTTTGAAAATTTCATAAGTTAGGCATGTTGACATGAAATCTGTGGAGTTCTTTAACATTTACTAGAACTTGGCATTCCTTTTTTTTCCCCTTCCTTTTTTGTTTGTTTGAGGTAAAAATACTTTTTCAGTATTCTTTATACATAAGAAAAGACATGTACAGGTTTTCAAATTGATGTCTCTAAATGCATAGATGAGATTCGTTATGCAAACCTGATTCTGATTTTCAAAAAACGATGATGTCACTAATATGACCCCAAAATTACTATGTTCTTTTTGGAGAATTTGAACTGAACTGAATTTGGAGTCACAGCTTACTTGGATTTTCTCTCTCAGTGAGAGTTTAACTTAAGTATTATCACCCTAGCTTTAAAACAGCTTTCTCGTTTTCATTTCTGTACTACAAAATATCTTTACCTGATGTAATTAATGTTTGATTAAGCCAAGTGTAACGATTATAATTTGGGTGATTTTGAGTAGCAAGATTCCAGTTTACCTGAATTGTGGCTTATTGTCTTATTGCTGACATGATAATTCTGTTTATAATTCTGTTTATTCTGATAATTGCTTTTCATCATACATTTGAATGACCTATCTAGAAAATATGGTAGCTCGTCTGTTCATTCAGTGCTGAATGATGATCTGCTGCCTTTCTGAGAAGCCTCAGCAACACTGATCAAAAATTACCACATGGTAGGTGATTAGGATTTACCCCAATGATGGACCCTCTGAATAGCTGCTGTCTGAATAGGAGCTTTCACCTTTGAAAGTAAAATAATTTTCTTCCCATTTTTTATTTCTGGTCCTCCAGCCCTTCTCTTTCTCCTATGTAAAGGTACCTTAACATAGCTTTGTCAAGTTTGGTATTGAGACAAAATTTTCAATAGAACTGAAATTGCATGAAATGAAGGTGCTTCTTTTTCTGAGGAGAAGCCTGAGTTTGAAATGTGAAGGGGTTATGAGTTATGAGAAATGAGTTAGGTACAATACTCTCTGCAGAAATCTAATTCTAGGTTAATACTGTGTTTGTCCCCTTCATGGCCCTCCATGCACATACTGAAGTCTCTTGGTGCAAGAAGGTACTGAGGAAGCTGCCCTGAGGCTGTGTTTCTTGGGCTGGCCTAGGCAGGACATGAAGTGTGCTTGCAGGAGAGATGGAGATTGCTTCACTCCTGCAGTAGCTATTCTTGGGTAAGCAGGGGAGTGCACGTGGCAGTGGAGGAAAGCTGTGCTGTGGGCCTTCTGGTACTCCTAAGCTAGAGGTTTTGCACAGTGAGGGGAATGGCAAGTGGCAGAACATATTTAAGGGAACTTTAGAGTGTAGTAGTAACGTCTTTCAAATGCTTTTTGATTCACATACTTCATAAGAATATAAAAATAATGTCATCTAACTTTGTAAGGTACATAAATCTTTTGTGAATGGTGCAGCAGCATGTAAATTCCTGAATTACCTTGCTTGTTTTCACTCTAAAATTTGATCTGCTCTTAATTAATAATATATATAGCCTGAATTACAAGACAAAGAAAATTAAGCCTTAGTCTGGTCTTTCAAACAGATGTTAAAATTGGTTTATACTACAATAAAGCAGGTTGTTGCAATCAGATGAGTTTGGAGCATGGAAAAGAACATTACAGATTTTTCTGGTTATAGACTTGGAAAATATTCTGGCAGCAAACTCAGTTTGGCAACTTCTTGGCAGGGTTAACGTCCATTTGTTTCTCATCTTGCATAAAAACCCACTTATAAACTGCACCTCTGTGAGCTTTATTTTCTCTAGTAATGCTTAGGAAAGTATCTAAATGGGAGCAGTAAATGAAAAGGAAAGCATCTCCACCTTCTTATTACGTCCAGGGCTACTGCTGTGGTAGAGAATAGCATCTGTAATAGGATGGTGATGAAAGCAAACATCTGTAAGTCAGCAACACTCGAGAAGTTTTAAACGTCCTAGATTCTAATGATGTTCTGAAAAGAAAGTTATTAGTATGTTGCCATGTCATTAACGTGTTGGCGACCTTTTATCTGTTCAGTTATGTGATGTAAAACAGGATTCCATCCAGCGGAATTATGTGGAATGGGACACAATGGGAAATGCACAAATGGGAAAAATCAGTATCAGCTGTTTGAATGGAAATGTAGGAATCTGATAAGGAGGAAAAAAATGTTCTGGACTTTTATTCGTATTTTTTAACTTATTAAAATGTTTTATTTATAAACAGGTTTTTGTTGGCATGTTCTAATCTGATTTTTATGGAATTTTTCAAGTTAAAATATGTGTCATGACTGTCAGTGTTACTGTTATACAACAGTTTTGTAATGTTAAGTATTTCACTGACCTTGGTTGGTAGAAGGATGTATCTCCTTTGCATCACTCCTGAATGTTCCGTTACTGGAATGCGTTTGTTCCAATGAGGAAGCGTTTGTGGTATGCCTCAGGTCCAGCCTATAATTGCTATTACTGTGTGGCGTTTGAAATGATGCTTCAAGTTAAGCATCACATGGGCTTTACACCTAAGCTTTTATTCTTACTGTCTTTGTAAGAGCAACATCTTTTCCGCTGTTCTGCTTTGCAGGGCCACACAGAATACCTGAAAAGGCTATATGACAGAGTACTTTTGTCAGTGTACTTTTGATTAGCCATTCCTGATGGTATAATCATGGAATATCCTGAGCTGGAAGGGATCCACAAGAATCACCAAGTCCAGGTCCTGACTCCACACAGGACAACCTAGAAGTTAAACTGCCTATCTACAAGTTGTCCAGAGACTTCGTGGACACTGTCAGGCTTGTAGGGAGCTCTGAGCTGAGCCCTGCTCTCCACAGCAGGACTTTGAGCAGGGAGCAGTCTCCTGTGGCATTGGGCTTCCAATACAAGGCTCCTCAAAGACAATAGATGTTTCTTTTAGTGGTGTTGCACCAGTGCTGGAGGTGCACAACTAAAGTGGAAGAAAATGTAGTTGTTGAGAGAGGAATTGCTGGGTGGAGTTCTACTTTTCTTTTTTTTTTTTTTTTTTAATTCTGCTAATCTTAATTTTAGTGACTACTGTTAGAGAAAATCAGACCCATCATTAAAACCTTTTGCGATTTGGAAATCTATTTGGTCTTGGAGAGTTTTCCAAAGTGGTTTTGCAGGGGTGTTTGTGCTCAGTTGATTTGTTGTTTAATAAAACCCAAAAAGGTGCTTGGAAGGTCAGGAGCGAGGATCATCTCCACTTTCCTTCTAAAAAGTTCATCCAAGCTGTTGAAGTCCGATAACTTAAAACTGAAGAGCACATCTGTGTGTGCTTTTGCAGGCCCATGTGTCCCTGCTCAGAAATTACTACAGACACTGGCCAGCTCTGATTGCAAACATCTTAATCTTGGCTTATATTTGGTGAGCACAGCAGTGGGGTCCTAGGAGTGTGCAGTCCCCTCTCATGCACAGCCAGGTGCTTAAAGGCTGCAAAAAAAACCCCAAAACCAAAAAGTAGCCAGAATGTAATGCTGGACATCTGTTTATTGTTACCTGTCTGTCTGAATTCTGCTTCCAGTATCTGTCTTCTCTCCAAAAAAGTACTGTACAAAAAGAAGTCTACTGCAATACCCTCTGAATAAGCTTATTTTGATTACTTTGAATTCTACAGTTGTCTTCTTTTTTTATTATCATTTGGATGAACTGGGATTTCAACAACTTCTTGCTGAGAATGTGGGGAAGTGAGGTTAAAACCTGCTGGTTTCTGGCTCAAGATTAAGGTCAATGCATTCGGTTGTTCATATTGTGCTGTAGTAACTGCTATAACCTCTACCTTGGACTTAAATCTTCAGTGCTGCAGTGTAGACTTTTTGACTTTTCATTCTGTGGGTCTACAGATCTTGTAGCTTTTGCTTTTTTTGTGTCTGTCTGAAAGAGAGTTATTGCCCTGGATAAAGTTGAGACATTTAGATATGGCCATCAGCATCCAGGTCAGTAGCTGAATTTTCTGGTGTGCCGTTACATCACGAGGGGGAATTTTATCTTTCCATCTTTAGAAGAAAATCAGCTTTGCAACAGAACTGTTGTCAAATGCTGTGCCTGATATGATTTTTCTACTCTCTTTAGTTTATAAGGCTGAGTTTAAAAAAAATAAAAAAATCTGCTCAGCCATTCCAAGATAATCTTAAAGTAAGAATATGATCTCTTCAAAATGCCAATTACAAGAATGTCATTTCAGCTCCACAGTCAACTAGATAATATATTGAGCCTCTGTATTTTTTTACAGCTTTTAAAAACAAGCAGAAAGCCCAACAAAATGTTGTATTGGAATGTTGCTGACCTGCCTTAGGATTTTAACCTTTTTCTTTTTAATTCTTTTAGCACTTCTGTTACTACTCTCTTTTGAAAACAAGAATATGCTGGAGTTATTTCCTCTAAATTAGATCAGCTTTTGTCTTTTTTTTTTTTTCCTTCACAGGTTAAACTTTTCTTCTCTTAATTGTATTTCTCTTGCTGCACAGCTGTTAGCACACTAGAACTTTTTGTTTTGTTTGTATTTTGTTCAAAAAGGCTTTGAACAAACGATTGGCAGAAAGCATTTCTGCCTTAACATCCTTCAGAAAGTGGTTCCGCCTGTTGTGCAATAGAGCATGATACTTGAAGGCTAGTGACAAGGTTATTTGAACTCCGAACAAACTTGGAGAACATATTCAGCTCGTTTTCCTTTCTTACAGCTGTTGTCAAGTGTTCTTTATTTGCTTACAGAATTAAGAGGCTCTTAGGGGTTTTTTGAAGGCAGTGTTGAACATTTGACAAAAGCGATGCGTGTTTTATTTAAATGAGAAAGTATGGCAATACACATTGCCACTTAAACTTCTACTGGGAAAACTAGCACACAAAGGTCATAAATACAGATCAGTAGCTCCTTCCTTATCCAGTTTCAAGGAAGCATAAGGATTTCTTCAGTTCCCATCCAGTATAGCTTTATTTATCATTTCACGTGATACGAGAAGAAACAACGAAATGGCTTATTTTTCTTCTCAGTCATCAAAACAGAATGCCTTTTGCTTGCTGTGGGAGCAGATGCTTTCCTCCTAGCAGATCCCAGCTGCTGCTGAGGAAAGTGGGAAAGCAGCTGTGGTTAACTGAACATTAAAGATTTCTGCTCCCAGCCAACTACCAGCTTCTTGTGATGGTGGGATGGGGAAGTGTCACACCTTGGAGACCAGAGGTGTGAAGCTGTGGCTGCAGTCAGCTTTCTCAACACCAGTTACGCTCTCTGTGCAGCTCGGTACAGTAGGGAGCACAGCTTTACTGCTGAACCAGAGAACAAGAGAAATGGAGCCTGCCCCAAACCAAGGCTTCTACAGTTCAAAGCGCTGCAGCATCTTTAAAGCCTTAAAAGCCTGTTCTCTGAAACATTTGTTTAAAAGCTTATTGTAAGTCACATTGCAGTTGTGTTTTTCTAAAACTGGAAAAAACCCACCTCTTTCCATCTTGCTTCATTTGTTAATTCAGCAAGTCACTGCAGAAGAAGGCACTGAATAATTGTCTCCGTTGCAGAATTTTTGAAGGTTTATTTGTTGAAATATAGCACTCTATTCCCAAAGTACTTTACACAACTTTTTTGAGATTTAGGTACTAGTCTGCTGCAAGGGACTTCAAAATTAATATTTTTAAAGTGCAGTAAAGGACGCTGTGTCCGATCAGTCATTTCCTTTGCTAGACAAATTTTCATTTGTCCAAATAGTCTTTTTATGTACTATTTTTATTTCATCTAAGTAGAGGAATTCCAGAACTGAATTCCTTTGGAGGAATTAGAGTTGAAATTATATTAATTGTTTTTAGAAATAATATATGTGCCTTAAATGTGTTTCTTAAACATTAACTTCAACTTTGACTTTTTTGAGGTGCTCTGTGATAGCTTTACTCTCCCTTGCTATAGGTGGTGATGTAGCTCAAGAAATGGAAGATGACAAACCCAGGAAAAGCCAAAAAGATGATGAAGAGCAAATTGCCAAGTACAGAGAACTTTTGCAAAGTATCCAAGAAAAAGAGAAAAAACAGGAAGAAAAGGATATAGAAATGGAGATTAAATGGGTTCCAGGTAAGTTTGTGGGGTTGGTTTTTTTGTTTGTTTTTTTTTTTTCCTTTCTTTTACTAACTTGGAGGATATGCCATTTTGGGCTGCTAATAGGGCTATAGTATAATATGTCAGATTTATAGTAGTAGAAGCTGACTTTCCTCCACATATTCCCCCCTTCCCCCCCCAAATTGAAATCCAGATGGATTACAATGAGGGAAACAGAAGAAATAATATGACTGAACTCAGTTTCTCAGATGGAAGCATTTCTTTGTAGCTTATTATTTCTCCAGATATTTTTTGTGCTTGACTTTTCATTCATCACGTTATAGATTTTCTTGACTAGAATTCATGTGTTTGCTATAGAGTCATCACACATACCTATGCTTTTAAAAATTAAAATCAGAATGATTTAGAAAGTTAGAGGAGAATGGTTTGAAATTGTTGCTTGCATACTGCTGACTGTTTGGGGGGAAGTGGAAGGGAGGAGGCCTCACTGACCTTCCAGTGAGACTGCTCTGTGGGAAACCAAGCTACCAGGAAGAAAATTTGGGCAATAAGTGGTTGGAGTTAGTGACACAAATATAACATTTATTTTCATCTGGAAATTAAAAAAGGGAACTTCAGCAGAACTCATCCTGAGATCTGAAACCCAGTATCTAGTTTCTTTCTTTTATGAGGAAAAGACATCTAGACTGATTTTTATATTTAGTTTATGGGTGTGTGCTGTCCCAGTTTAATAACTTGCTACATCCAAGAAGGGGAAGATTTTCACTTTGGCCTCTTCTCCCCCTCATTCTGGCTGCCTGTACCAGCCCTAGCACATGTTAGTTTTCTTTGCAAGCTTAATTTCATTTGCAAAAATGGCAGAATTACTCTGGAAATGAATTAAAAAATCTGGATTTTCTCTGCTGGATTAGTGATTCAGAAAGGCAAAGGGAAGAAGCATTTTGTGAATGCACAGAGGGTTGAATTATGCAGTTGAAAGACTAGGGAAGTGTGTCATTACCTTTTCTGGGGCAGTAAGGTGCTGTTTTGGCCCAGTAAGTGTAGGACTGCAGGCTATGTAAGGACACAGCCTGGTCGGTTTTTGTCAATACTGAAACCAGAAACATCCTAGAACACAGCTCCTTCACCTCTGATGTGTTAATTCCAGCTAGGAATGCATACCTAATTATCTGATTTATGCTAATATTACTCTGAATTCACTCATGTAACTTCTATGGAGTATAAAACGTCACTTTAAAAATCTTGGGGTAAGAAGTTGGGATCTGTACTGAGACAGAGAAATTAATTGAACTGAATGGGATAGTTATCTGTAGTTGGTATTAAAAATAGTTGTGTGGTTTCAGTTGTGCTTATATAACTCCAATAATTTCTGGCATGAATTCTTGCAAATCTCTTAGGAGAAAGCAGGTGGAATGCAGAATAGGACAAGTGCTTGCTTACACAACTGTTTTACTTCATCTCTCCACAGTGTGTCAGTATTTGCATTCTGGAAGTTGCTCACCTATCTCTATCTTCAATTCATCCTGTCACTGAGCACTCAACCCAAATGAGTTTGCATACATAGGCAGTTAGATTTTTACAAAGATTAGTTGCTGCCACCTTTCAGACCAAAGGTGGAAGCCACAGCTGAAACAATTGCTGCTGGGCATGTGTTCTGTATCTATGTAGGCCAAACACTGTTTAAACACTTGGAAATGCTGCCATTTTTTGGTTTGGTATGGAAAACACATTAGGGTGGGGTTTGTTTGTTTTTTTTTTGTTGTTTTTGTTTGTCGTCCAGTCTATCTTCTGAAGAATCTCACAAAATTGTATGAAATGAGTTCTGTAAATTAAAAAAGAGTAAGCATTGTAATATGCCATAGTTGGGAATCTAGAGCAAACCGTTCATTGGAGGAGATGGAAAATTGTTTTAAGGGAGACTAAAGAAAACTTTTTAATCTCTCCTGCACAGGGAGAGCTAGAAGTTTTCTGAAGGGTTCTGCCTCTTAAAACTGTGCCTTACATGTTACAAGTAAATTCTACTGACATTTAGGAACTGTATTAGGAGTGGAATCCAGTTCCCCAGTACACAGGCTCCCTGTTTCTTTGCAACTGAACTTGACTTTAGAAAACTTGATTTGTTCTGCATTACATCTAGTCCAACTCCTTACTGCAGCTTCTTGCAGGGCTTCTAGGACTTCTGCTATATCCTCACCTCTTGAGAGAGTGATGGGAAAAAACACACCAAAACCAAACACCTGAATAAAACTCCCCTGTCCTAAGAAGCATGACTGACTTTGGCTAAAGTCAGTTGGATGTCTTTGCACTGAGTCAGATTTCTTCATATAATCATTGACTGAATATACACAATGAAGTTTGCATTGGTAATTTATAGTGTTTGATACTAGTTTAAGAACTGTGATTTTGCTGGAAAAGTTAGAGTATTATCAAAGAGCAGAGCTTCTTGAAATCAGAAGTGTTCACTTTCCTTTGCCTGTTAGACTGTTCACCTCTGTGATGTTTGTCAATAGGACTATCCTTGTTAGCCCCTGGAACAGGGTTGTGTCCAAAACCGAAGTCTTGAAAGTGAAGACGGGTGTCTTCACTATGCTCTCCAGTCTAATGCATTAGAACACCTGACCTGAAGGGGAGGAGGGAGAATTTCTTCTTTTCTTCTTTTTTTTTTCCTGGTGGAGCATGGTCAGCCCATGCTGAACAGCAGTTTCTAGCTCTGGCAATAGGTATGTGGTGGAGGCTGTGTTTTCTTACGGGAGAGAAGAATATTAGTTATTATGTTATTTTTTCTTGAACAAGTGTACTTACTTAAATTCCAAAACTATTTAATTATGTTCAGTTGGAGCATTCTGGGAATTCAAAAATAGTTTTTCTTATAATCTCTTAAGGCTTTTTAATTTTTTTATACCTAGTTTATGTCTGTTGAAATATTTTTATTATCAAGCTCTGCTTTAATCTCCTTGACTTATTGCAAAATCTTTTTCCTGCCCAAATATTTAATATACAGACTTACAACAGTTAAATGTAGGGAGCTTTTCAATTGAAAGGAAGAGATTTGAATTAATTTAAAAATTCGAGTTTTGGCACAAATATTTACACATGGTTATAGAAAGCATACTTTGGGAATGATTCAGTTATTCTTGATTCTTAATAGTTTTAAATAAACCACAGTGCCAGTAAAAATAAACTAGATATAGTTCCAACTCTCTTTGGTCTACTTCTTTTAGGCACAAAATCAGTGTTGTATTTAAGCATCCATCTGTTTTCTTAATCATATCTGATTTGAGAAACAATTACTCTACCTCCCTATCCAGCTCCCAAGGCTCCCTTTAGAAGATGTAGATGGCGAAGACCACAACTGGAGTTCTTGATGATGCTGCCAGTTTTTCATACTTTTTTTTTTAATTGGAATTGAAAATTCTTCTTTCAGGAAGTGTGAGATGTATATATTTAGCTAGGCTTAAAGGAACCTTTAAAATTTGTTTTCATCAGAAGGAGACTAACAATCCAGAATTGGGCACTCATGCCTCTGTAAAGTGCATACCAAACCCCAACTGTATGTTGTTACAGGTTATATGGAGCACAAAAATGCTCGTATGGAACACGTATTTCAGTCTATATCATAGCTTAGCGTCTCCACTGCCAGAAGCAGTCTGACCCCTGGCAGGATGAAGCAGCGTGGGCTGAGTGCTGTAGTTCTGCACACTTGAATTTTAGCTGCCAAGGGTGGCACATTTTTATTTTATTTTTTTTTTTCAGGCAGTTACACCGTGTTAGAAAAACTGTCTTGACTTAAGATGTTTTATCTTTGGGGGTGATNCATGCTTATTAGGTTTATTGTCGTATTAATCTGCACTTTTAATCCTTTAGGTCAGGTACAATTTAGTTCTATGATAATATAGGTTACCTTTTTCCTCTCTTTTCCTTGCCTTTATTTGTGAAGATTTGTGAATCATTTATTATTTATTCTAAAAAAACACAGATAGATAAGGGTGTAGAATAGCTTTTTCTATGGCCAGTTAATA
>VZTM01009743.1:1742-19148 GCA_013400555.1 Jacana jacana | reverse complement strand
TCTACTGATTTAAATGAAGAAGGTATATTATAAGAGGTTAGAGTCTAGATAACCAAGCTAGTCTTTATATCAAGTAAATAGATGTCAGTAGGTAAAGGAGATGACTGAGTGAGATTTAGCTCATGGGAGGCTGTAGAACTCATGGCTGTAATGGGCAAAGTAATTAAGGGAGACAATACAGAAGTACAGGTGGAGATGGGTTTTGCAGGCAGGCGTGCTTTGCAATGACTGAAGAATACTTGCTGACCTTCAGCATTGTACATGTAATTGCTCCTCACGACCTTTTGAACATCCTTGGATTCATTTTCAAATAGCCAATAGAAAAAGTTTAGATAGTGTCTTGTAAGCATAACTTTGATCCAGCTCCTGTGGCTTCTTAGCCACAACACCACGGCAGGACCCATCAAACCCGTTCTGTAGTTTGAACTGACCAACTGTGATGGAGAACAAGGAAAATCTGTCGCACTGTGGGAAACTTCCAAACAAGGGTGTACAGTGGGGAAGAGCATAATGAGATTGAGCAAGATAGAAACTTAGGCTTTGGGAAACAGAATTTGCCAACATGGGAAGTGTCCCTGCATTAAACAGGAGAGCCAATAGTTAATAATGAAGAAAATATTAAGTGTCATAGGAAAGTGATAGAAATGTAGAAATACACATCTGATACAGCCAGGGGATAAGGAGACAAGCTTCTCCCATAATGAAAGATCATAGTAGTTTTGTAGTCAATTTTGCGGTGTGGAAAACTAAGTAGTTGTCTTTAATGTGTTTTTCTAAGACTGGCACACTTTATGGTTTTCAGGCAGAAATTAGTGACACCAAGCTGAAAGGGTGATTTTTAGACGTACCATGTACTTGTACGGACTTTTTTCTAAGCGTGATTCATTGTGTGGCTTATATATTATAGGCACATGAAATGCACTAGGGACAGTAGCCTGAGTGAGGATGGAAGGGCTGGTGTTAATATATAAAGTGTGTGGAATATTGGACAGCTGAGAACAAAAGCAAAAGGCTGGAACAGAAACTTAAGTCAAATGAAGAATCCCCCTGGCCCAGTGCCTCATCTCAGGCAGTGGCCAGTAACAGGAGATAATAATGGTGCACTTAACCACTGACAAGGTGTGATATTGTACGTTCCTAATTTGTTTTAACTGGTTCATTCAGAAATACAGCTTGGGTAGGACTAATTGCTCTAGGTACTTACTTTGAAACAGCACTCCTGTATTGCTGTAGGAAGAACAGAGAATTTAATTCTGTGCTTATAAACTGTTTTGATCAAAGTGTCTGTGGACCCAGCATTATTTATGAGGAAAAGCAAATTTGGTGGGGGATGAGTGAACAAACTGCAGTGTCTCTTGAATCCCCTAACCCTGGCAAGTTCTACTACACGCTGGTCTCTTCTCATGGGCAATTAGCGATAGAACAAGAGGGAATGGTTTCAAGCTGCAGCAGAGTAGGGTTAGACTTGACATTAGGAAAGAATTTTTCACAGGAAGAGTGGTCGGGCTCTGGAATGGGCTGCCCAGGGAGGTGGTGGAGTCACCATCCCTGACTGTGTTGAAGTGTCAATTAGATGTGGTGTTGAGGGATCTGGTGTAGGAGAGAACTTTGTAGATTAGGGCTGATGGTTGATCCCAAGTGTCTCTTCCAATCAAAATGATTCTATGGTTCTACATCCCGGTTTTGATGCGTTTGAGGTGCATACTCTTCCAAAGAAGCTTTCCCTGTTTGTGCGCTAGCAGTGGGCACAGCCTGCTGTGCTTGACTTCCTGGCAGTAGTGGAGTAGAGTCACTTTTATTATCAGTGCTTTTGTCTTTGGCTCAGTACTTCTATCACTTTACTGCTAGAAAACAAAGCATGGCATTGATGAATCTCTGCTCATCCAGGACATGCAGATATGCTGAATGGCTCACTGGTACAAAACTCTCCAACAGAAGTTGGGAACCTCTGCAATGTAACAGTCCTTTACAGTCACTTTGCTGGAGGACTAATTTTTTTGGAAAAAAAAAAAAGTTAGAAAGAATTAAAAAGTTATAAATAGCGATGGCTTCTTATTGAATTTAGGTGGTGTAAGTTACGTTGTGTCTCTTCTTCACATACATGTGCTGGCTACCTTCTTTCTTCCAGTTAGGAAGCCTTGCCCGTACATAGAAGTCATATCAAGACAAAATGCATAAAAATATCAAAGCAGACTTGAGAGTGATTTTTAACTATTGGTTGAAAAAAATTTGATGTGTGGTAAAGTATATTGAGTATCATGTAAATGTTTAATGGATGATGACTTTATCTAATCAGATGTTCTTTTCTTTGTTGTTGGTTTGGTCTCAACGTGCTGAATCCTGAGGGGTATCTTGGGAAGAACTGCAGGGTCTGTCCCAGCATGCATCTTAAATGGGCAATTTTTGGACTGTTTATAAAATTAATAGGTCTAAATCATCTTCTCCCCTGCCCCCTTTCTCAAAATCAGGTTATTAATTACTAATTGTTTACGGCTCAAAGGCCATCATCTAATCTCCACAATTCCACCATAATACAATCAAAATCTGAAGTCTCTTTCTTTCTGTGTCTTCAGCAGAAGCACGTTCAAGAAGTTGGGTAAGAAGTGGTCATGTCTCATCTAGAATTCCTTGCAATTAATTACCTTTGGTTTAAACGAAATAAAGTATGTTTTTGACCATTTCATCCTTTTAAACATGAAAAATAGCATCTGGAAGTTCTAACCTCTGAACTTTAAAATGTGATTTTATTTTTCCCTTTCACTAAATGTCATGCAACCAGCAAAAGTGATGGCAATTAAGTAAAATAACACATTAAAAACCACTGTTAAAAGTGAGATGGGACTAATTTTTCTAGCAAATTAGGGAGGTCTGCTATACAGGAGTTTGTCTCCAAGTTGGCAGCCATCAGAGCTCATGCCAGAGTGTAAACCAGACATTTCTAATATTACAAGGGGAAATCACAAGAGGGTTTGATTTATTTAAAAAACTAAGAAAGATCAGACAACAAGAGATGAAGAGCCACATATGTTTTCTATTATTCCTTCCTTCTAAAAATTAAATCTATTATTTCCCATTAATAGCAAATTAGGGTTTTGTTCTTCTCATATTTCAGTAGTGTCCAAAAGTAACAGTAAGTCATGCTGCCATGTATTAATTTTTTAGCAAACGAAACAACGAACCAAAACACTGTGGGGTTCTTTCTTATATAAAGAGTTAAAAACTTATGTTATATATAATACATATGTAAACTACTAGAGTAATTAGGTTGTTTTGCACTGGTCTTAAATCATGAGTTAAATACCTTAACCTCAGTTCTGTAGCTATGATAAGAACCACAAGAGGAGTAGTTCTGATGGCACAGGAATTTTTATTATTCTTTTCTTCATAGAATATGTTAAAAAACCTGCAACCTTCTGAATGTAAAAATGTACCTTTTCATGTACACAACTATGTTACTGTATTCCTCTAGAAAAGCAAGACAAGGTAGCAGAAAGGCCCTATTGTCTTGTGTGTTTTTTCTGTGTTTGATGTACGGTGTTATAAATCGGAATATTTTTGTCTGGGCTCTGGATCCAATCTAGATTCATGTCACTTAAGGCCATTATTACTTTATATCCTCCTCATCACCAGCATATGAGTAATCCCTGCTCAGTACTGTTCCAGCTCTGTATTTCAGCCATGTCAGACTATGCAAGTTTTAAACAAAATTGCTTCTAGCCTCCAGTGAGTGCCCTGGCAAACTTTGCTCCCATCCCGTTTTCAAAGAGACACCCGATCCAAAGGCTGGTTGCCACGTTTTCATGGGCAAGTGCTCTTGGACTGTGTCCCATGTGCTCCTTGGCACTGCACAAATCCCTTGACATTGCACTGGAATCCCACCCAATGCACTTAGACCTTTCTCTATATTTCTGGGGCGAGGAAGAAGGGAGAGGACAATTGAGGCAGATAGGGTGTGTATCAACTTCCAACAGCACGAGTCAAAGATTGATAATGTAAGTCTGAACTAGAATAGAAGAACTGCCCGTTGCAGCAGGCAACGTGTGTGGCTGAACCAGGGCGCAGAAGGGTTGGCAGTTTGTCCATGGAAAATATAAGTTTTAACAGAAGCGGTTACCAAAAAGACTAAGAATAGCAAAGTGACTGTTTTAGGATGGCTGTGATTTCTACAGGTGATTAAGAGTTAAAACCACTTCTGAGGAGTGCATAGCCCCTAAGCATAAGCTGTTTCCCTTCCTCATTCTCCTGTCTGCTTTTCCCCTTCTGTTAATGGCTGGGCAACCAAAGAGAAGTGGGTGCATGAGCTGCCCCCAGAACAGATGCCTGGGGCTTGGGCAGGATTTTGGAGCAGGACAGGACAGACTGAGCCATTGGTCCTTTTCCTTAAAGACTTCTGCAAAATGACCATTGGGAAGATAGCATGAGAAGATGTGCAGCGATGGCCAATGCCTCTGGTGTTGTTCAGGAGTTGTTCTGAAAGGCATCCTGAGAGCCTGAGGTGGGAAAGAAGGCAATGTTTGCAATGTTTGGGGCTTTTTTTTTTTTTTTTTTTGGCATGTTTGTCATTTGGTGAGTTTTAGAACTCTGTATGAAGAAACTAAATACAAATGCCTGGACCATATTGGAGAGAAAAACAAGCATGGTAGGTGTGAAATCAGCTCTGGCATTTGCTTTGGCTGCATAAATGGATGCTTTTCTTTGAGTTGTGCTCTGACAGGAAAATGGCAGGAAGGGAAGCAGTCTTCATTTTTCTCTATTTTGGTGTCCAAGTGTTCAACTTTGCAGGTTTTTAATTTTTAGTTAATCTAATGAAGTAAACCCCACAACCATTATGCTTCATGGAATCCCATCTCCCTCACATATGCATCACGACCTTCTCAATCCACAGGACAAGACTGACCTCTTTGATGCATGCCCCAGCTGTTAGCAGAGAACAGTGGTGTGCTTTGCACGGCCCTTACCCAGTCAAAGGGATGCTGCGGTGATGGCTGCAGAGCTACTTGCAACACTCTTGTATTAGCATCAAACAGGTGTATCAGACCAGTGACACCTAAAAGGAATACAAATACATTACTAAATCTGACAGCAAAGCAAGTTGCCTCAGTGAGCAAAGATGCGTTTGTTATGGAACGGCTGCCTTACTTTGCTGTAAGTCCAAGTTTTAAAAGGTAAAAGGTAACATTATACGCAAGAGGGGTAACATTAATGAACTCAAATGCCCACATTAAAAGATCTGTAGATTAAAAACATAAATTCTGTCCTGAAATAAACGTGCATCAATTTTTGCACTGACCTCAATCTTTCCAGAACACGAATTTGCAGATAGAGCTCATGAGGTAGCTTGAGGGATGAGAATGGATTTTTTTTTTCTCCTCATTTTACATCCTGAAGATCAGAACTTCCCCAATAAGAGAATGATTCTGACAATTATTCTTACACCTTCACAGTGAATTTAAGTGTACTGAACCCTCTTTTTTGCTCTTTGATGAGTATCACAGTTTGAAGAAGAGGATGTTGCAAAGATTGCCCTACTGAAATTGTATCACACCTTGAGAGCAATAAAACAACTTGGGTTTGGACTAAGTCACTACCTTTGGAGAGCTGCAGAAAGCAACCACGTAGGTCAAACCCCATAAAAATACTGAGATGATAAAAGCGATGGAGAAAATCTAGTCTTGGATTTACTTAGTCACTGACTTGGCCTGTTGTGCCAAAATATGTACTTTTAAACTGCCATATTTAAATCTGCACTGGGCTTTGTGTGGGCGTGAAGAGAAATGACCTCTGACTCTGAAAACCAGTGTTCTGTGAGTCCTGACTTCCTGATTTCCCATAGCGGTGGATGGGGAGATGCTACAACGGCCAGTACGTACCCAGTACGCACATAACTCACTTTCCATTTCTAAGGCATGAAGACAAAACCTTGCAGGGATTTACTGCTAGTGATTATTTTGGCAACAGCTGATGAATGCATATTTGCAGTTTCATTTCTCAAAAGCCCTGTGTCTTATGATTTGGCTCCCATCTAGTTACAACTGTGAAAGCTGGCTGAGAAAGGATTGCAATCACATTGAGTTAGAGTTTTTTTGCGATGCGATGGAACAAGCATTGGAAATAGCCGTGTGTGGGAGTTGAGCAGCCAGGAGTATGTGGAATGCTATTTAGACAGGTCCAGGATGCTAGAGTATTTTCCTCATGTAAAGTGGCTCATTATCTGGAAAAAACATTATTTTACTGGCTGAAAGTCAAAGAAGGGGCCTCTTCATATGCAGAGGAAACAACAAGCATGCCTGGAGAAGACTGATGGCTAATTTATACTACCTGCAAAGATCAGCCAGTCTTTCGGGGGGATTAATAATGTGCTATCTGAGTGGATTGATTCCAGCCTTTACAATGGCCTTCAATGCTATTCTCCTTTTGCGTGCAATCATTTGGATAACATTTCCTGTTCCTATTTGTTGGTGCATTCAGCTTATTTTTCTGTTGACTGTAGAAATGAATTGCAAAGTTCCTAAACTAAACTGGAGTGGTCAATGTAGGGCTGTATTTCTATATGCTTGGCTTTATTTATCTATTTTTTTCCCCCATATCTGCCACTTCTGAGACACATTCTTTGTTAGTGTTAAATTTGTGTTGAAATGATTGGTTAATGATTGTCCTCTCACAGGAGACAAAAGAGATAGGAGACAGATGCAAGTCTCCTTCACTTCTACTGCCTTTTCTCAGCATTGCTGAAACCTCCCAGTCCAAAGCTTCAGCCATTTGTTGCCTGGAATGCTTTCTTGTTGTAAAGGAGTGATAAAGTGGAGCTCTTTATTCAAAGTAGCTCTCTTGTTGCCCCACAAGAAAGGTGATAAATTATTAGAAAGAAGACCTAAACTGTGATGAAAACCCTGCCTTTCTTGTCTTCTATTAATATTCTCCTTCGTTGCACCTGAAGGCTACAGCTTAGCATCTCCAACTCCCAATTCTAGTCTGCCAAAGTTCCTCTGAAGTGAAGTAGCTGAATTACTTTGTTATAATTTGAAGAAAGCTACACAAATCAGCAGTCCTGGAGGGTTGTAACCAACAGAGGTACCAACCAAATGGTTTCTCACATTTCTTTTTACCTTTTCCCTGCAATTGTAACAAACCAGTATGATACCTGAATGTATGTTGCCAGATAGGTGGGCCTGATTTGACAGAACCTCATGGATGTGTGCTGTGTCGCCTAGACTTCCTCAGAGAAGCTCCAAAATTTATCTCTGCAAGGAATTTCCTCAGTGGAGGAATCATAGGACATACAGGGCATCCACCCTAACTCCCTGACAGGAGTTTATACGGCTGAGTCTGAAACAGAAGTTGTGAGGCAGCAGAGAGGGGCTTGACTTCGTCTTGTCTCCCTGTGCTGAGGGAAATGATTTTGCTTGGCATGGTGTTAAGCAACTTGCTGAGCTGAACAGCAAGCGTGTGTCCCTTGCACACAGCTCCTGCTCCTGACCCAATGTCACTCGTGTCTCTGGACTTCTCAAAATCCTGGTCAAAGGAGAAGTTTCCAGCTGCGTTGTGTTAAAGTGTTTCTTATAAGGGAGATGCTCGTACCTGTGTGAGTGTACGTGGGTCTGCTTGGCTGCAGGTGCATTTAAATCCTTCTTACAGAGCACATGGGATCACCCCACTCAACATTTGGTCAAAAAAATCCCCCAAAGTACCCACTCTCTGAGCTTTTCTTTTAGGAAATGGACGGTGCTGGTATTAAAGCAATACTTTAAGTTCCAAGAAGTAATTAAGCAGCAAGATCTATGTTTGCATTCTTACCTCAGATTTTCTGTAATTAATGGTCGCATTATCCTACATCAAGAGAGATGAAGCCTCTCTGAAGCCTTTGGGCTTGAACAGCCACTTTTATTTGGAACAAATTAAAGCAGCAGATAAACTTTTTATCAAGTTAGGAAGTAAAACTAGTGGAGTCTCTTTCCAAACACAGACCAAGTGCAAGAAGTGATTTAAGATAATAAGGACAAAACCAGGCATTAAAACACAGCTGGAAACTTTGTAAAAGGAATGAAGGAAGCCTTTCACTTCAAACCTGTATGCTGAGGAATGATTTACAGAACGAGATCACCTTTTTATTGGAGCAGCACCACAAATCTAGAGAAAAGCAAGGACGAGAAAACAGGAAAAAAAAAAAGGAAAAAATTGGCCAGTTTGGAAACTGTCACCAGCAGCAAGGGACAAGTTAAGTAAAAGCATCAAAAAACCAAGTGAAAACAGACATTTGGATTTGAAAATCAGTTTTCCTGGAGAATGGGGTAGGATGAAACACTGATGAAGTTTCTAGCTTTCCCCCCTAAAGAAAGAAAGGCTGTATGATCACGCTGTCCATCCATCAGTCTGTCAGTCTATCTTCGGAATTTGAACCTGCCGGCCAACTTCAAGGAGATCTGACAGAAGGGTCAAATGAAAATATGTGTAGCTCAGAGTGAACCACATGTTCCACTCTCTCTTTCTTAGCTGACAGACAGGAGAGGCGGACAGAGAAAGGGAAAACGGGGAGCAGAAGGTGTGAAGGACCTTATGCAGAGCACAGAGATGAATGTGTAAGGTCACATCGAAGCCGCTTTGGTAGCGGCCAATGCTGTGTGTTGAAGAATGGCTGTAGCCAGAAGGCAACACTTCCACTCCACACCTTCCCTTTCCCCCCAGATCAGACTGTCCTAGCTCAAATGTAACTACTGCCACCTGGGAGGCAAAAAGTGTGCTTTGTGGAATCTCCTTGGTTCACTTCAGCAGCACTATCAAGAATAACGAGATTTAAAAAAAAAAAACATTGGCATCAGAGCAACTTGCAACTGGGCTTTGGACCTGTGAAATCCGTGAAAGGAGGCCAAAGATTTCCTAAGGGTTTGTGGACTTCACATTATTTCCTTATAGTTTTATCCAAAAGAGGAGGAAGCACCCGGTAATGTAGAAGACAAAAGCTGATTTCCATAAGCCACATAGTTTTGTGTGCCAAAAACATGTATTGAAAAAGGAGGTTTGCATTTGTCCTGGACATTTTTTTTCATCATTAAAAAAATTTAAGGCTGGTCTTTGGAGAAAAAAAAAAAAGGTCACTAATACAAAAATTGATGGAAACACATTGCTATTTATTAAGAAATAAGCTGTAAAAGGGATTTCTGTGATTATAAATCAGGCCAGGAAGGAGGCTCCTGAATGCCTAGGGAAGATCATACACAGGAAGGTTAGGACACAGTGGAGATGGAAGAAAGTCTGGGGGTAAAAAGGTTAGTTTCCAGATTTTTTGTTTGGTTCTCCATAGTTCAATGCTGAAGTTTTTGTTAATGTTTAATGTACGATATAACTTGCCTACAACACCGTGTCTGCAGGCTAAAATGCATTCCCTTAAATGCAAGTGAGACCAAATTATGTTTGTCTTATGTGGTAATGATGGTAAGAAGTAACCTAATAGTAATTATTTGCTTTGAAATGTGTTTTGGTTAGTAAATTAAATTGGTGTTAGAGGAAGTTCTGTAGAAACTTGATTTGTAGAAGTTCCCTTTAAAGCATGTGATTTCCTGACAGCTGGCTTGCAGAGAACAAATGATGCTGTCCACTGTGGCAAGAGCCACAGCAACAGCTACAGGCTGTGCTTGCTTTTAGGGAAAATAAAATGCAATGGAGTTGAAATTTCCTTCATCCAGAGGGCTCAAGAGCATCTTTTCTATAAAGTGTATCACTTCTCATGTTGGAGCTTAAGCATGAGATTAAGGAAAACTCTTTAGTGAATTCTGCAAAAATGATAACTGTGTCTTGCTCTTACAAAAAACTTTACAGTTTCAACTTGAAAAAACTGTTCTGTGCAAATGAAAATTTGAGGCATCAGCTAAGATAAATGTAGTTTACAATATAAGTAAGCCTGTAGGGCACCTGGTCTCGTTTCACAGTCCTACAAACAAGGAACAGGGGCTGGAGGACTGAAGGCTCTTCAGGAACTGTAGACAATGTGAACTGGGATAATCAAAGTGCCATGCATGTACACAGCTAGTTCCCAAAATTGAAAGTAGTCATCTACTACATCCACCCACAAATACAGGTTGGGTGGAGAATGGCTGGAAAGCAGCCCTGGGGACAAGGACTTGGGAGTGATGGTAGACGAGAAGCTCAACATGAGACGGCAGTGTGCACTGGTAGCCCAGAAAGCCAACTGTGACCTGGGCTGCATCAGAAGCCAGGCCAGCAGGTCACGGGAGGTGATTCTACCCCTCTGGGCTCGTGAGCCCTCACTTGGAGTACTGTGTCCGGCTCTGGAGTCCTCAACATAGAAAGGACATGGAACTCTTGGAATGGGTCCAGTGGAGAGGCACAAAGATGATCAGAGGGATGGAGCACCTCTCCTATAAAGACAGGCTGAAGGAGCTGGGCTTGTTCAGCTTGGAGAAGGCTTCGGGGAGACCTTACAGCAGCCTTCCAGTATCTGAATGGAGCCTACAAGAGAGCTGGAAAGGGACTCTGCTAGCAAGTGTAGTGACAAGGCAAGGGGTAACAGCTTTAAATTAGTAAAGGGGAGCTTTAGATTAGATACCAGAAAGAAATTCTTTCCTGTGAGAGTGGTGAGGCACTGGAACAGGTTGCCCAGGGAAGTTGTGGATGCCCCATCCCTGGAAGTGTTCAAGGCCAGGCTGGATGGGGCTTTGAGCAACCTGGTCTAGCGGGAGGTGTCCCTGCCCATGGCTGGGGTGTTGGGACTCGATGATCTTTAAGGTTCTTTCCAACTCTAACCATTCTGTCATTCTATGATCTGAGATGGTACAAGTAGGACTTAAAAGTGGTTGCTCTCATTCCCAGGAAAGTAACTTTAAAAAGTGATACTGGCAGAGTTTAAATCAAGTCTCCTGAACAAAATGGGGAGAAACTAGTAAGAATTAATATTTCTGTAACAGTACACAAAACTCAAGCACTTGTTGTAGGAAAAGAGATTCAGAAAATCCAATTGATGTGCAGATTTCCTGACAGGCTATTGTGGAAAATACTTATTTGTCGTCAATACAGTTTGTTTTGTCCAGGGCAGCCACCTCGGTCAACCTCTGCTGGGAGCGAGGTCACAAAATCTATGTAAGCCCTTAACTCAGATGGCGTCAGAGGCTCCTCTGATTTTTCCAAAAGATTTTGCTCGGTGGAGACAGTCTTTTGCCAGGACATTACCGAAGGTGGAGGAGAGAAAAGCAACCCGGAGCCCCGAGGGCCCGGGAGAGGGCCAGGGGGAAGCTGAGCTGCTCTGCTAGCAGATGCATGGACCATGCCCACCTCCCACCCTACAGCCCCGGGCTCGCCTTCCCGCGGCCGGGAGGCCGCAACCGCCATTTTCCCCCACCCCACCGAGCAGCAGCCATCAGCCGCTCTATGTCGAAGATGTCCCCTAAGCCTAACCCTGGCCCGCAGAGGAGTCGCCGGCCGCTCTATATCGGCGATGCCCCCTGAAGCCACCCCCCACCACCAGCGCCCGCCAGTCACGGAAACCGCTGGCTCTCGGCCCGCCCCCACCCGCGGGGGGAAGCGCTCCTCCCTCCCCTCACCCTCTCCCCGCCCCTTCGCCGCCGGGATTGGCGCCCCCGTAGCAGCCGGGCGCAGCATTCGCCTTCCCTCCCGCCAATCGGCGCATACGCCATTTCCGGTGGCTCGGCTTGCCTGGCCCAATGGGTGGGAGGCGGTGGGCGGGACGCCTCATCCTCACCGAGGCAACGGGCGGGCGGGTAGTTCCGGGTGTGCGCGAGGCGGAACGGCGGCAGCGGCGGGTGAGTGCTCCGTGCCTGGTTCCGCCCTGCCCCGCCTCAGCTCGCCGGTCCCCGCCTCTCCCCGGCTTGCCTTCTCCCGTCTCCCCGCGCCCGCTTATCCTCCTCCTCCTCCTTCTCAGGGCTCCGGGGCGAGGCGGGATGTGAAGGGGACGTGAGGGGCGTAACGGTCGCGCGGCCAGGGGGCCGCGCGGGCTACCCTGGGTGACATCATGGTGGCTGCTGCGGCCCACCCGCCTGCTGGGGGCGGACCCCGGCGTTGCCATGGCGATAGCGGCCGTTGGCCGCTCTGAAGGGAGCCCGGGCGGCGCCTCCGCCGTCGCCTTTTCCCCCAGGCCTCGAACTGTCAAACCCCCAAAGCTCTTAGAACAGCTGTAGCATCTGTGGCAGGCGCGCTTGGAAGACTGAGCAACTCTCCCTACCCCGAGAGTGACCCTCGGGCTATTTAGCTTTTTCTGAGTGGCTGTGTGAGGATTTCAGCACTAGTATTTCAGTGCAATAAGTGCTTTGGGCTACTTTGGTAAAATCCCTATGGCTCGTGTTCTTCAGGAGATAAACTAGAGTGTAATCTTCCTTGTGGCTGTACAGATGTAGAACAGTGAACTGCATAAAAAAAGGATAAGTTCAGAAGTGATGAACGTGTGAGATCCAGAAAAGAGAAGAGGGAATTCACAGAAGAAATGAGAAAGGGAAAGGTTGGGTCCAAAAGGACCTTAGCAAGTGGAAGCAGCAGATTCGTGAGTGAAATTTGAAAGGACTTGTAGAACAGTTTGAAATGGAAGGGGTTTGACAAAACTGAGTTGATGTGGAGGAAGTGTTATGAATGGAGGTAAATGGAAATAGGTTGGCTATATGTTGTGTGGTAAAAATAAACGCATCCTCAGACCCAAGTGTGTGTAAGGGCCTAAATAGAGTCTTCAGTCTGAAGTTACGCTATTAGTTAAGCTGTAAGTGGCATCCATACCTTCATTTTCAAAAATAACTATAATGGTTTTTACTTTCCATAGCACCACGCTATTTCTTCCAGTTCTGCAAGAATATATGTTCCTTACTTGCTCCTCTGTCATTTTACTTAAGTCTTTGTCATGCCTCTGTTGCTGTAATGACATCCTTTGTGGTGTAATAGGATGCAAGAAAGCATAGTTCGTACCAAACAGACTGTTCCAGCTTCCTGCTTGGAGCTTTCTGAATTATGATTAGTAGAAAAGAAGTAAAAGTAAGAAGACTTTAATTTTAGCTTTGAAGTTTATGGAGGAGATCATTACAATTGGTTGTAGTTCATAAAGGCTTTTTCTCTAGTTAGGCATGATTGGTTGAGAAATAAGTTGTACTGTTGAATAAAAGGAGACCATGGAAAACAGTTTACTCTGTCATGGACTATCTTTAGATCAACAATTCCCTACAATGTCTGGAAGATTATTAGACTCAAGTTGTAATGAAAACTGATTTCAACTTGCAACATGGGCTTTGATTATTTTATGTCTCATTAATATTGTTAACTAGCAAAGAGGAAAAAACTTAGAAGCCCTTCTCTCAATAAGCATACTCTCCTTGTTCCAAACCTCTTTTCCAATAGGTCTTTCTGAAGTTTTTGTATGAAATTTGGCTCTTGAAATCACAATTTTAACGTATGCATGTGATTTGGTTTTAGGATGATTCCTTTCCAGAATTTTTACTTGAATGGAAGGATGCTCTTTTCCAGTAGAAGATGGTGATCCTAATGTGTAATCATGGAGAAGGGGATAAGTTCAGTAGAAGTGTTACCTTCCAAATCCTCTCAGGTTACAGCTGTGAAAGTGGTGGTCAAAGAGCCCGAAACAAAGCAAACCCAAAGAGGAAAACGAGTGGGATTTGTGCTTGTCCATGCAGGTAAGAGGCAAAAGCGTAACAGCTGGAATGGAAATAGTGCATATACAAACTATTTAATTTGAAATTGCATGGGCTGGATTATGTTGGAAATGATAAAAATGTAAGTTTTCGGATGTTCTGAATGGTGGGGTTTTTTTTAATTCTTGACAAAGAAAACCCCAAACATATTCCCTATATTTATATAAAATATCAGATTCTGCAATTACCTGCTAAACCTGGAAACACCTACAAAATATGAGAGATCTTTCAGTCTATTTCATGACCCTATGTGAAAATCAAACATAGCGGTTTCATTACTGAGGTTTCTTGTCTAGCTTGTCTGTAAAGACTGTCTAGTTAAGACTTTTTGAAATCTTTTCAGACAGGTTGTTGCAGAACTTAACTTTTTTTTTTTTTTCCCCTTTTGACAGTTTTCATCCAAGTCTGTCTTTTTTTTTTAATTTTGTTCATATTTAAGTGAGTTACTATTTATTTTTTCCAGGTGTATTAAAGGCAGCATCTACTCAAATGTCATACAAAAATGATATGTTATATGTCTCTTGTTCATAAAGTCTTTTCTAATAGGTTGTATCTTAAATACTGTTAATCTTGAAAAATATTAGTGATGCTTACATGTGGCTGTATGTTTGTTTTAGCATATGCATGATGATATGAGGTGAAACTGAGCAAAGTAGCCTGGTGATACCTAAAATATTTGAAAAACCAACATGCAACTTGGTTTATGAAAATGTGAAGTTAAGCTCCACACCCAAAGCTCAAAGAACTTATTCTGGGTTAATACTTGATGACCCTGGTATTCTGTTTTAAGAGTGAATAGAATTGTTTAATATGTTGTCCTTTGCTAGGTTACTTTGCTCTGTTTAAAAATCTTTTTTCTTTCACTTGTAGTGTTAAAACTTAACTTATTAGAGTTTCTCAAAGCTAACATTTCTAGAGGTGAGGAAAGGGAAGTTGAGATAAATACAAGCATATTTTTCAAGTTTGGAAAATAGGAAAATGGAAGAAGATAAAATTTGAATATCAATGTGCTAGTTTTTGTTATTTTTCTGATTCCGTATTTTGTGGGCATTGATAAAGTTTTCAGGTATGAAAGTAGGAAACAGTGGCTGAAAAACAGGGCAAAGTGGTTAGGTGGAAAAGGACAGACATAAAGACTGAAAATTAGGAAAACTCAAATTTCTTGGAGAGTGTTTATATGAAGAGACTGTGTGACGATGTGATTTATACCTGTATGCTTCTGCACGTGTGCTCTGCATCCTATATTTTACTGAGTGTATTTGAATCAATGTTGGAAGGCATAATGTCAATCGTTGGCATAAGAATGAAATGCCACCTTAATCTAGAATAAGGAAGCCTGTATCTTAATCCTGTATTTTCATGTGCAAATCCTGTATCTTAATCCTTTATGTAAATGGTAGGATGTAGGTTGGCAGGTAGTATAATCTCTTTTCCTTTTGCCTTAATTGTAGGTGCAGGTTATCATTCTGAATCCAAAGCTAAAGAGTACAAGCATGTGTGCAAAAGAGCCTGTCAGAAGGTATGTCTTACAGCTCCAGAGTCCTGTAGTGGTATACAAGAAATATAGCGCTATCCCTTCAGTATGAACAGACATATCTGAGTTTAGCTGCTCAGGCTGCATACAATTCTAGAGAAAAAATGGAGCAGCAACAGTTAACGTGATATAGAATCAGTGGAGTGCATGGCCATGAGGTGCAGCAACATTCTCCTCAGTGGTGGCAAATAGACACCAAAGGAACGGTGGGGGAACAGGAGATAGGCACAGTGGTACCTATACAGCATATTCCTGCAGCTTTCTGTGCTGCTGCCTGGGATTCCTGGAGCTAAATATGGTGTCTGAGTTTTTCTTTCATCAATGTCTGCTCTTGTTGGAATTCATTTAAACTCTAGTGTCCAGATTGCTCTGTGATTACAGGGATTTCTAGAACTCTCTTCTTCTTGATAGCTCTTCTTAATCGGAGGGGAGGTAGAAACAGGAAAAACAAAACAAAAAAAATAAAACAGTCTTCCCAAAGCTGGAAAGGGAGAATGGCAGGACTTTTACTTTCCATTGAAATGAATTTTTTTTTAAGTCTCCTCCAGGAACTTTGCTTTGGAACTGGCAAGTTCTTTATACTAAGTGTGGAATGACAAGCTGGAATACATGTCTCTAAAGTTTCTAATGCCTTTTGCTTTCTCCAGGGAGAAGGAACTGGGGAACTTGGCAGGCTTTTTAGAAGAATCTCGGAGTTGGGCCTCTGATAATTATCACTTCATTTTAGGGTTCTGTTGCTCAATCCTAATACTGATCTAATTTTGTAATGAGAAGCCTCAAAAATAAACCAAATTTAACACTAGCTTCATTAAAATTATGTATTAGCCCTGATGATATTTTCCAGCTAGTTATGTGTGGAAAAAAAAAGTTGTTTGCTGTTGAATTTAAATCTAATTTGAGATTCCATTTGGTTGTTTAAGGCAGGCAGCCAACATAAATAAACTGTGTGAAGAACAAACACTTGCAGATTTGTATGCAACTGGAGATGCAGCCATAGTCGTTTTCTGGGGTTCCTTGGGAGAACTGGTCTGTAAGGTCTTGTCCAGTATAAGTTTAAGAAATAATATTAGGCTTTAGAAGTTAATTTGTGTGTGTGTATATAATTTGAAGATAACATTGTCTAAGTTTATTTAGTTTTGTGTGTTGGCTTTTAAATGAGCTTACTGGTTCAGTTTTGTGACAGTTACCATATATGGTACTAGGTTTTTTTGTTGAATCGTAGAAGGAAAATTAGAAATTTCTTGTCTGAAACTTTAAGTACTGGAGGACACTGGGTATAAGAATTTATTTTGAGATACGTTTGACCATGTGGGAAACTGCTCCTAAATGCAGCGTCACAATATCTGAGTAGTAAAATGATGCCTTCAGATCTGCCCGTGCTTGGTGCATGCTGACCATTTCCCGTGCTTCTTGCTTTTACGTTCTCTCGTATTTTAAACTTATTTGATGAAGATTTTGTTTTGTGTAGGATGAGGAAAATGTAGGGCTTAGCTGTAGAATATTAGAATTTCCTAATCATTATTTAAACATTTTGTTTTACAGGCAATTGAAAAGCTACAGGCTGGAGCTCTTGCAACAGATGCCGTGACTGCAGCACTTATAGAATTAGAGGTACTAATTTCTGACTATGTCTCTCCAGTATATTGCTGTATTTTTCTGTAGGAAGGTGTTAATTCAAGGGGCAAATCTACTGAGATTTCCATGTTGTGTTTTAATATTTACTTATATGTGCAGACATGGATGCTATGCTAATTTTATCATTTGCTTTTCCACTATACTTTGGAGTAAATTAAAATCTTTCTGGAAATGCAAACTGAATAGAAATTGTCTAGTTGGTGCAATTTGGTTGTTGTCTTAGGTATACTGTATCAGCTGTTCTTCAACCTTCAAGAATAAATGCAGTCATTAAAGACATTGAATACTTTGTAGAGAACATTAATTATGACTTGCTGAGCTACAGGCAGACGGCACTGGCTCTGCTTTTAAGATGGGGGTAAAAAATCATGCTACAGGTTGCATATGTTAACAAGAAATTCTAGGGTAAGTCCTTTTATTTGCATTAATATATCACACTGAGTTATGTTTCATTGCTTGAAATTATGATCCAAAGCATTTAGACTTGGTTAGTTAGTCCTATTAACACTCTTCTGTGCTAATTATATTGAGATAACTGTCTCTGAGTGTGCTGTCTTGGGTTGTGTTATTCATACCCTTTTC
>VZTM01009742.1:31974-47690 GCA_013400555.1 Jacana jacana | reverse complement strand
AAAGTCAACTGAACATCTTTAGTTACTTCAGAGATAACATGTCCTACAGATGGTTTCAATTAATATTTGTTCAGGGCTGTCTAAAGCAAGTAGCCCGTCTGCTTGTTTAGTAAGCCTCAGCTGGAAATATCTCTCTTTATGCATGTGAAATGTGACCTTCAGACATTTTGTGGTCTGCTGGGTAATACCCCCAGAATAGCTTGGTACAGGGTTTAATTTATGTCTTTCTCTCATTACCCTTTTTTACTTGATGTTGGAAGTGGATACAATACTTGTGAGATGATCAGCCCCAAGTCTCTGCAATTGTTTGGGGAACAAAAATAGTGATCTTTTTTAAGCAGTTATTATGGATTTTACAGAGTGTATTTTCCATGTACAAAGCCTGGTTCAGCCCAGCTCTTCTGCTTCAAATAAGCACACATTTAGGCATAGTGCTTAAACATTAACACAATTTATGTACTGCACTGGCTGCAGTCCTTCAAAAAGTAGCGGGACCTTTTTTAGTTAAACCAGTATTGAAGGTAAGGGAGGTTTATTACTTGCACAATATGAATGTTTGTTAATGAGTGAATATGAAATAACAAAGAGGATATTTTGAAGAGAGACATATTATAATCATCTGCTGAAGAAATCTATGAAAGCAAATTGTTTGTGATACATATTATACACATACAGGACCAAATATCATAGATATATAGAATTTTATTAAAACGTGTACATTTTGTTTGGGTAAAAATGAGAATCTATATATTACACAGAATAATAATAACAAAGAATAGCTAAATTGTACACAATCAGTGAATGCTGAGAGTGTGTAAGTTACATTTTGACAGACTAGTGATTAATCTGGTGACATTTAATAGAGTATGTTGTTGGGTTTAAGCAGCTTGAGCAACTGCATTGATGAGGAGTTAATATGGCAATGAGGAGGAAAGTTGCATTGATGTGTTTGCTCTGTTTCTATTTGGATGGAGTTAAATGTTTGGCTGAGGCATCAGTTACATCACTGTTGCTTTGCTTCTTCCAGTAGAATTGCAGTTGGTTCGCGCTGGTGTAACTGGGTCTGGATTCAAGTTCCTTGCTTCAAGAAGGTTGCAAATATCATCTCTTACAAGCACTGCATTCACCTATGATGGAATCAGAAACACGCTATACACATATGCTATTAATTTGCTTCTTGTTGGCAAAAATTTGTTCTCCTAAAGAGTTCACTATGTTGGAATAAATCTGGAGAACAAAGAAGTTGCTTTTTCCCTGTATATAAGACATGCATAATCTCCAGCGAGTAGTCAACATTTGGGAAACATAGGAAGAACTCTGGTGCTGGCAACATCTGTCTGGCGTGTACAGTCACATCCATCCCAGTTGGGTTCCTTTCCACAGGCTTTTCTTGCAATTAAGTTGAAAGAAAAATATGTCCTTATGTGCCTTAGATAAGCTGATCTCTTTTCTATAGCTAGCAGGGGGAGTGGAAGACTCTCAGGCTTACAAAATTACTAAGATGGAGCTTCCAGAAATGTCTTATTTCCGAGTTCTTTAGCCATTGATTTTTCCATGCTGCATCTCTCTTTATTATTTATACTGCTTTCATTGTTGCTACCATTCATAGACTGGTGGATAGCCAGGAAAGAGTTTGGCTGAATTGTTCATCTGTCTGTACTTTTGCTTGGAGTCAAAAAGGTTTTGAGCTCACAGCCTAACACTTGCACAGTCAGTTCCAGTTTAAACTCTTCTTTAAGGAAATCCCAAAGGTGAGAGAATCATACATAATTAAAGAAATATATGAAAAATAACTTCTTAGTGTGTAACTTTGTGAACACTATTCAGTATTAATACTTGTGATGAGACCTTTTATAAGGTCTTTGTTAAGATTTCACAGTTTCCTGTCGGAGACCCAGATTTTGTTCTCTTTTAAACTTCTGTTGGCTTCAATATCACTCCTTTTGTAAGACTGTCCTCTGTCAGTTACTTTTGTAAGAAGCGGGCTGTTGTTTTTCAAATCATAGTGTAAATTGCAGGTCTAAATAGTAGAAAAAAATAATAATAAAGCATAACTCCTTGTTAGAAGTCTTGATAAATATATTGTAGAAATTTCACATCTTTTCATACTACCACACAGGAATGGTCATTCCCAGTCTGGAGTACCTTGTGAAGCCTTAGTATGTGCCATGCAGGATTTATCATTATAATATATTTGGGTTTATTCTGAAAATGAGTTTGCATATATCTACAGTTCAGTTCCAATGGTTTTGTGTTGGGTAATTTTGTTTGCAAGAATAGTTGGAGTCCAATATCTTAAATACAGGTACAAGTTTTCCTTCTAAGCAGAGTCCTCGATAACAGACGACCTTTCCCTCCCTTAATTAAGCTTTTTATGATTTGATTGAGGGGGCGTTTGTGAAGGGATGCATACAGCTGTGTCTCCAAAAAGTTTCTTTTTCAGAAGGAAGAAAGATTAATTTGTTATAATAGGAAAAATGGGACTTTTTCCTGTTCCGTAACATCAACAATACAATCCTTTGTGTGTGGGAATATTATTTAGGAAGTCTGAAACTGCAAGTGCTACCTCTGAGCAAATTCTTCCTTAAGCTCTTGAAATATGTTCCATGTTTGCAGAATTATGGGGTGACAGTTCAGAAGGTTCTCATAGCGTTGTGTTTTTCATTTTCTTATTTTTTTTCCCATGTTTTTTTCTTAATTTTAATGGGTGTACTTACTCTTGGACTGAAAAGCAGAGATGTTTGGGTAGTTTGACTGAGGAAACCATACTGGGAAAAGTTACTAGGGGAAGCAGGGAAGGTTGTTTATGTTTATGGTTTGCTTAAAAAATAAGCAAAGAAAACCTGTTTGGAGACTCGCGGTCATGACTCAGTGTGCTGATCCAGCAGCAAGTGAGTCCATCAGTGTAGTACGTGCTTCCCTGGGGAGTCCATTTATCTGTGCACTGCATCCCAGGTGCTTATGAAGAGAAAGCAGAAAATAATTGCCCAAATACGTAACAGGGAGGTGCTCAACGCTTCTAAGCAGATGAACCACAAAGAGGTTCTTTCGGCCTGATGGTGATTTATGAGTCTTATGAGGAGCAGCTGAGCGAGCTGAGGTCATTCAGCCTAGAGAAAAGGAGGCTGAGGGGAGACCTTGTCACTCTCTACAACTACCTGAAAGGTGGGGCTCAGTCTCTTCTCCCAAGTCACAGGCGATAGGGCAAGAGGAAATGGCCTCAAGTTGCACCAAGGGAGGTTCAGGTTGGATATTAGGAAAAATTTTTACACTGAAAGGGTTGTCAAGCATTGGAATGGGCTGCCCAGGGAAGTGGTTGAGGCACCATTCCTGCAGGTATTTAAAAGATGGGTTGACATAGTGCTTAGTGACATGGTTTAGTGATGTTTTTTTATCAGTTAGGTTGATAGTTGGACTGGATAACCTTAAAGGTCCCTTCCAACCTATACAGTTCTATGATTTTATGATTCTATGACTGAGTCTGGCTGCTGAGACCATTGGATCAGATGGGGGGATGTGCCCTTGTATGACAGGCTCACAGAGCTGCAGAGTCTGACAGTGTTGAAGTCTCTGGGAGTTTTTCCATCTTGCCTCCCTGCTGGCTGCTGAGGAGCACAGCCAAACCCATTTCCAGGGAAATCCTCTTGAATTGAATCAGCTGCCACCAGATTTATACCCAGTCAGTTTTCACATGCATTTTCAAAGAAACAAACTGTGGAAACAAAACTTCTAACATGTTCCCATTGTAACTTGGTCATGCTAGTGTTATGCTAAATCTTACCAGTGTTAGCATTGACAGGGGGAGCGTCTCAAGACATGCCTTTTGACAGGCCCAAATATGTTGGTGTCTCTAGGGAGCACTCAGCTGCTAGATAGAGCATGGTGTGTGTGGCAGGATGAGGTAGGAGCTGAGCTACCTCCACACTACAGGTTTCTTGGCTATCACAAGACCGTTACCATGAAATGCACTAGTTTAGTTTGGGAAATTCAGTAGCTTGAGTCATTTACCAAACTAATTTCAATCCTAAATTAGCCAGAAAAAAGTGAATGCTGCTTCTCAGATGCTGTCCTGTGCTTAATGGCAACACACAGGGTGAAATTTCCCCTGGGGTGATCTCTTCTCTTGAATTCTAAGTCTAGACCCTCAGGGTGTCTTACATGGCTCTTTGCTACAAAGGAGAAAAATGCCATGTTAATTGAAAGCATATTGCTGCCTTCAGGCAAAAAGGGACACCTCCTATTTGGCAGAATGAGAAGACATTATGGCAAAATGGAAACTTGGTAGTGTTTTCTCAGAATCACAGAATTGTAGGGATTGGAAGGGAGCTTCAGAGATCATCCAATCCAACCTCCCTGCCAGAGCAGGTTCACCTAGAGCAGACTGGACAGGAACACATCCAGGTGGGTTTTTAGTATCTCCAGAGAAGGAGACTCCACAACCTTTACAGGCAGCCTGTTCTGATGCTCTATCACTCTCAAAGTAAAGAAGTTTTTCCACATGTACAGCTGGAATGTCCTGTGTTCCAGCTTGTGTCCATTGTACCCTGTCCTGTCACCAGGTATCCCTGAGAAGAGCCTGACTCCATCCTCTTGACATGTGCCTTTTAGATATTTGTAAGCATTGACGGAGGTCCCCTCTCAGTCTTCTCCAGGGTAAACAGAGCCAGGTCTCTCAGCCTTTCCTCATCAGAGAGGTGGACCTCCACCTGGACTCCAAAGTCACTCTCTCTACAGAGCTGCTTTCTAGCAAGTCACCCCCTAACCTGTACTGGTGTCTGGGATTATTCCTCTCCAGCTGCAGGACCATACACTTGCTCTTGTTGAGTTTTATCAGGTTCCCTGCTGCCTGACTTTCTGGCCTGTCTAGGTCTCACTGAATAGCAGCACAGCCTTCTGGTGTGTCAGCCACTTCTCCCAGTTTTTTACCATTAGCAAACTTGCTGAGGGTACACTCTGTCCCATCATCCAGGTCGTTGATGAATATATTGAATAAGACCAGGCCCAGTACTGATCCCTGGCTAGCACTGCTAGTTACAGGCCTCCAGCTGGACTCTGCACCGCTCAGCACATCCCTCTGAGCTCTGCCACTCAGCCAGTTCTCAATCCACCTCACTGTCCTCTCATCTAACCCACATGTCCTTAACTTACCTGTGAGGATGTTATGGGAGACAGTGTCAAAAGCCTTGCTGAAGTCAAGGTAGATGACATCCGCTTCTCTCCCCTCATCCACCCAGCAAATCATCCTATAGCAGAAGGCTATCACATTGGTCAAGTGTGACTCCCCCTTGATGAATCCATGCTCACCACTCCTGATGACTGACTTATCTTCTACATGTTCCATCACCTTTCCAGGAATGGAGGTGAGGCTGTCTGGCCTGTAGTTTGTTGGATGCTTCTTCTTGCCCTTTTTGAAGACTGGTTTGACACTGGCTTTTCTCCAGTTCTCAGGCACCTTTCCTGTTCTCCATGACTTTTCAAAGATGATGGAGGGTGGCTTTGCAGTAACATCTGTCAGTTCCCTCAGTACTCATGGGTGCATCCCATCAGGACCCATGGATTTGTGGGTGTCAGGTTTGCTTACGTGATCTCTAACTCAATCCTCTGTGATCAAGGGACAATGTTCCTTACTCAAGGCACTCTTCTACCTCCAGGGTCTGGGGTTCTTGAGGGCTTGCCTTAGCAGTAGACTGAAGCAAAGGAGGCATTCAGTAGCTCTTCCTTCTCTGCATCCTCCATCACCAGGGCATCCACCTCATTCAAATGTGGGCCCACATTTCCCCTAGTCTACCTTTTACTGCTGATGTACTCGAAGAATCCCTTCTTATTGTCCTTGATATTCCTTGCCAGGTTTAATTCTAGGTGGGCCTTAGCCTTCCTCATTGCATCCCTGTGTACTCTGACACATTCCTATACTTCTCCCAAGTGGCTAGTCCTTTTTTCCACATTCTATAAACTTCCTTCTCCATCTGAATTTTTCCAGAAGCTCCCTGCTCATCCATGCAGGTTTCCTGCTTCCTTTGCCTGACTTCTTGCCTGTAGGGATGCACTGATCTTGAGCTCGGAGGAAGTGATGCTAAATATTAGACAGTTCTCTTGCACCCCTCTTCCTTCTAGAGCCTTAGACAATGGGACTACTTGAAGTAGATTGAAGAGGTTTTGACAGATGGTAATACAGATCCTGTATAAGATCCACAATTGGTGGAGTCAGATGGTCTATCTCCATACTGAATTAACCTGAGGAGCATTCGAGCATGTGGCTGTACAGAGCCATGGCTTGTTAGTTCTAACTTGCATGCAATTTAATTTGCCACAGGTGGGTGAAGGATGAGCTATATTCATGTATTTGCTTTGCATGGTCTTTGCTTTGCACGGTCTTTGCTTTCTGGTTTTCCAGTCACAAAACTGGAATTCTCTGGACCACTGTCATCTTGTTTGTGGAGTCATTTGCTTGTGTGCAGACAGAGCTCAAACCTGTGGCCATTTTCCATGACAAAGAAACCAGAGACTCTTATTGTTAAATCTCTCTGCTCAGTCTTAGGGCAAGATTTCCCGTCCTTGTCTTGTGAGTACTGTTTTGGGGGTTTTTCTGTTTGAAGTGAAAAAATATTACAACTGCTGTAGGGTGTATTCCCAAAACTTTTGGTATGCGCTCAGCATCACTGATTTAGAGCAGAGGTACAGCTGCAACTTTTTACGTGTGTAGAATATTTTCTTACTGAATACAGGAAAAATTGGCTAAGCATGAGATTAGAAACATAGACATCTAAATTGTGTTTTCATCTCTGTCAAGGAATTGCTATATTTTTTGGTGCAGTTATTCTTTCTTTCTTATTAAACTTCCTCAATTTCCTATTATAAATTGGAATAACTTGATCTCACATAGTTAATCTCTTCATATATGAGAATTGTATATCCAAACAAATATGAAATACTAAATCATGTCAATCAGTAACTATCCTTGGTATCTGAAAGAAAGGTTAAGAAAAACAAGGATTAGTTTTGTTTTCTCCCTTTTAAAAAAACAAACACTATTGAAAACTAACTTTAAGATATAAATAATAATAGCTGTCTTAAATACTGATTTGTTAATTATGGTATTTAAATGCATGGTTCGACCAACTAAATGCATTTGAGAACACTTCTACCTGTCATCCAATTTTATCTAATTATGACAGATGTTTCTGTGTTTCTAATCTCATCCTAGAACCATAAATGCAACTGAGACAAGATGACTATTCTGCCTTGCTCTAAATCCTGACAGGCAGTACGCAATATGGTGCACAGCAGTTCTGGTTTTGTTCTCTGAAGTGGCTGGTTCAGCTATTCTTTGCCTTCTTTTCTTGGCAGGCTTGGCTAGCAAGTACTTCTAGCCATTAACTGGTGCTTTTCTAATTGCCTGTGATTGTCATAGCCAAATTTAAGGACTGTTGTGCATTTGATTCGTGGTTTGTCAGTCAAAATGGATCCCTGGATCTCCACAGTTTTGCCCTTGCAAGCTTAGCAACAGCTAGTTTTACAGCTGTTTTTGTATCTCACTTGCTTGGCTTGTGAAGCTGTAGGCCTTAAGGCTGTAATCAAGAAACTATAATCCACCCTGTGGAAACATCTGAAAAAAAAAAAAAAGGAAAAAAAAAAAGGGTAATCTGTAAATAAGAAATAAGCAGCTCCTAAGCTCCTAAACTGCTCTGATGTACTTGGGTGTCTGCTACAGCTTCTGGCGAGTCTGTGATTCGGGAGCTGCAAAACAGGGATGCAGCCACATTCCCATTTTCTTTCTAGAGTTCCTGTAGGCTGTTGCCAAATGAAGCCTCTCCTATGCCCTTTCAGAATGACGTGCGGTGCTAAAGAAAGCATATTTAATGATTCAGTAGTTGGAAATTCCCCTTAGATATATCCTCTAGGTTATATCTAATGTTGAAAAGACACCTGAATGTGTGTTGAATACTGATTATTCCTGATCTCTTATATGGTCAAGGATACACTATTTGGCTTTAAGAAATGAGCCCTTTCTTAAAGAACAGAACTCTTGGTATCTGACTGATCCTCTGTGACCAGGTGTGTCTTTCAGCTTACTTTAGATTGTTTTCATTTACTGGAGATTGTGTTGGGGTAATTATGGTAGTCCAGTAGATATAGTAAAGAGGAAAAAAAAAAATCTAGATTGAGTTGTGATACCCTACCCTTTGTATTGCACTAACTTGTTTTAGGGAAAAACTACAGTTTTCTGGACCAATGTTTCTTACAAAGCAAGGATTGTAAGATAGAGGGATAGGAGGCTAACTTTCATTTTCTAAAGAATAAGAATAGAAAATTGCCCCAAAATAAGGATAGGTAATGAGATATCTTCTTTCACACAGATCTGAAACAAGAGAGGAATGGAGAGCTGGAAAGCTAGGGGGAAAAATGGATATTTTTGATTCATTTCCTGGAGCACAAGGCAGCCACACATGGATGCTTAATATTATCTGTGTTATAAATGCTGCCAAATATCACCACCTGTTGCAGATGGACATTCTTATTTACAAGAATCTGAGGATTAAATGAGCATGAAGAAGGCATATGAGAAGCAGGCACTCTTAACCTTTTTGAAGCACAGTGGTAGGACCATCAACGGAAAGCTACACTGCGTTTTTTTTCTGTTTTGATGCTTCTCTTTGGATGAAATGGAGAATTTTAACCCCTTAGGTATAAATTTTTATATTTTCATGCTGATGTAATGATGACCTATGATCATTTTAATGCGTAAAGTTGAAACAGATATTTTCTCTGTGAAATGTTTGCAGTCAGTCTTGTGATGTTACTGCTCTGAGTGCATTTTTGATAAATAGTGTTGGCTGGACAGCAACTGCTTTCCTTACAAAAACTTTACTTAGTTTTCATTTAGATTTGGAGTAAAAGGAAATTACTTTTCTTTCTTTCTTCATTAATTGAGAAAGAAAGAATGCAATAACAATGTTGTAACTCAGCAAGCTGAATCATAAGCAAAACACTCACCTGAACAAAGAACCAGGCAAAAGGACGGGGGCATGGGGCTGCTCAGGAATGGTTCTTGCCTGTGTCTCTTTCGGACTATCCCAAACCTAAATTATCTTCCTGAGAATACCTGTGTCAGAGCTGTCACTGTTTCCACAGGACCCATCCATAGAGTTTTGACCAAGGCTTCAATTTTTCAGTGGGCAAATTATTTTATTGAAAGAGTTTTGACTACTTTTGATGAAAGCAGTCATTTTTACAGATATAAAAGCTTAAGGGTCAAATAAATCTTAGGAGCTAAGCATCTGCTTGGAAAATCTGCAGATAATATAGCGATGAGTCTATGCATTAGTAGGGCTGTAGGACTCTAGTTCCTCAAATTCATCTGAAAGCTGTCTCTAACATTTTATAGTTACAGATTTGGAAAACTGTGAGATTACAATCTCTTTCTCTACACAGATGGACTACCAAGAAATAGCATCTGTAGCTATAGTCAATCCGTAGCTGTAGTCAATACAGTATTGACTTTGAAATAACTGGAATGTTTTAATGAGAAAGACTTTCAAAATGTATTTTGCATCTTTACTGTTTGGTTCTGATCATATTGAATCTGGAGATGTATGCTGGATTTCTTCCATGTACTGAAGAGTTTTAGTTGAGAGTCTGCAGTCCAGATCCTCTTCACTGTTATTTGTAAAATGTAGGGTTCCCTTCTAGTTGAACTGAAGCTTGTTGCTGTTTAAAACCAGCCCAGCTCGGAAAAAGCCTACTTGCAATCACAGAAAGAATAACAAAAATATAATGTGGTAATTGGTTTCTTAGGAAAAAGCACATGTAGTGAAACGTTAGTGGGGTGTTTTGCCAGGAAGTGTGTGAGTGTAGTATATAGACCTAAATCCTCCCCTGTCTCATCTGCACATTGGAGAGTTTTTATGGGGGTGGGGAGAAATGTCTACTGATTTTTCCTTAGGCCCAGTTTCAGGTCAGGGAATGGCTGAGACATGGGGTATGAATATGGCCCTTAGGTGGTTTTCTTCCTTTTTTTTCCCCCACAGCGGGGTGGTTGTCCTACATTGTTGGTGGCTTTTGTGCTTATCAGGGGCAGGATCGGGCAGATAAGATATATTATGTCAAAGCTTGCCATTAATACTTTAGGGTGCTTCCATTTAAAATGCCGGTACGTCTTGAGGGGGTGCTGGAAACCTCATTGCAGAAACCCAGTCGGGGATGTTGGGTTTCAAGCTAAAATAAGTCAGTTTTTCCTTTTGGTTAGTTTTTCAAAAGCTAAAGGTGGAGGAAGAAGAAAAAAAAAGTAATACCCTGGTATACACCCCTCCCCCCCCCTTTGCATCACACGGGGGGGCACACCAGGTGAGGANCGTCGGGGCTGCCGCGGGACAGCGGGCAGCGCCTTTCGGCGGCAGAGGTACGGCTCTTCCCCCTGGAAGAGGTACGGTTCTCCCTCCCCCGGCATCCTCCCTGCCCGCACAGGCGGTCCCGGACCCCTTTGTTGTGTGAGAGCAGGGGCTGCGGGTCGCAGAGCCCTGCGCCCCGGCGGGGCGTCGGCACGGACAGCCCGGCAGGACGGGACCCGACCCGCAGCGAGGACGGGGTCGGGGCCGGTGCTGCAGAGAGTTGGAGCAGGGGGGAGCTCGGCGCCGGGTCCTTTGCGAGGAGGGGGCGGCTTATCGGGGGCCGAGTACAGAAAGCCGGCGCCTTCCGGGCGTCCTTCCCCGGGGCAAAACTGAAGCATTGGGACGATTTACAGGGGTTGTGGCTTTCGTTAGCATCTGGTGGATGGTTGTGGGCTTTAGGCGGCTTAAATTTAGGCATGAATGCTGGTGCGCACACACAGACGGTTCATATCTTGCCCTTTAAAATAAGAGTCTGTGTATATGCTATGTCTGGAAAGAGGCCGTGGCATCTGTTACTTCTTGTCTAAAATAATTACCGTGTGTGCATGGTTTCGCTTAATTCAAAAGAGCGGGCTCGGCTATGAGGAGAGGGGAGGACCGTGGGAAGAGTGTCGGTAACTTGGAGCAGGATGATGAATTCTGCCGTCGGGTAACTTCTGGAGAAGAGACTTTTGAGGAAGGGCTTTCCAGGGCAGGGTCATTGTCCCAAAGAGCTTGCTCGAGGGTACGGCTTGTTGTAGCCTCCCAACTAAGACCCGCTGTCTGCAGCTATGGGGGCCGAGGCAGTCGGGATTCTGGGTGGGACATCTGCTGCTGCTGCTGTGGTTTTGGAAGGGCATCTCTTTGTTCCTCGTAGTGGCTAGATTCCCCCCTAAGCAAAATAATGGCCATCCTAGCGGGGGCTGCAGGGAAGGGGGCTGGTGGTACAGTCATGAAATGTATAGATGCTTGTCTTGCCCACAGTACCTACGTGCTTGTTATGTCCATTCGTGTGCATGCTGTTTGCTTCTTTGAGTAATTTAAACCTTTGCAATTTCAGATGATGTGATTAAGTCCATTGCTATGTATTTAATTAGGACCACCGTCCTAAAGGACAAACATAACAGTAATAAAATAAAAAGTAACTACTCTTAAAACGTATGTTGATGAAGCTATTTAAAATACATCCAGATTAGAAATGACCACTGGAAAATGTAAAGTTCAGGTAAAATGGCTGACTCTGCAATTTTTGTGTAGAATCATGAGTTTTCCATATCCGGCTGTCCTATTGTTAATTGTGAATTAAGGCTGGCAACAAGCTGCCCATCCTTCCCTGGATGAATCATCACTTTGTCAAGCCCCATGTCAAAAACAGGGCTTTCCCCAAGAGCGCAGAGTGTTAGGGAACAGGAATAGTCTGACCCATCTGTTAAAGTAGAGTTCAGTACTTGGCTGCTTTTAAATATATTAAAAGTAACGACATTCTTCTCTTCGTGTGTTTTTATTTCCAGTTGTCCCAGGCTTGAGTTTAAGAAAGTCTTTAATTTAGTGCTTAATGCAATATGCTGCCTCTGGCTTAATTTTGTGTGAAGGTGTAATAGCTGTAGCATTCCTGCTATTCCCAGAGTAACATACAGTACTCACCACGCATGTTTACATCATGTAGCAATTACTGGAGTATTAGTTTATCAGAAGTTCCCCTNCGGGGATGTTGGGTTTCAAGCTAAAATAAGTCAGTTTTTCCTTTTGGTTAGTTTTTCAAAAGCTAAAGGTGGAGGAAGAAGAAAAAAAAAGTAATACCCTGGTATACACCCCACCCCCCCCCTTTGCATCACACGGGGGGGCACACCAGGTGAGGAAGACTGCAGCTCGGGGCACCTGCTCTTGCGGGGTCATCCGGGGAGACCTGCCATTGCACAGGCTGGGAAAGGAGGGGCTGGATGCAGCTGGAGCCAGGCAGCGGCGGAGCTCCGGGTCGAGCNAGATGTTTCTGAAAACACCTATGTGGTGTTCAGTGGCATATTTGATGGATATCTTAAAAGCTTCTGGCTCCATATGGGTACCCACAGATTGAGTGCGCCACAAGGCAAAGGTGAAACAACTCCTGAAGGCATCTTAGATCACAGAAACTTGCCTTTTTTTCCTTTTTTCTTTTTTTCTTTTTTCTTTTCCTTTTTTTTGGTAAGAGACCTTGTTAAATCACAGTGTGATGAGGAAGTAATGCCAGGGGTTGGCAGTTTAGTTTAGCTATGTGTGTTAGCCCTTTCAAACGTTGTGCAAGACTTCATGTAATTCCCTTTAGAAGGGCAAATGTACATTTGCAGGCCTACCAGTGCTTCTGGGGGAAGGGAAAATAAAAGTTTGGCAAATCAGAGGAGGAAGTGGGAGAGAGAAATTGGAAACATAAGCAAAGCCATTAATTTTCCCACTGTGCACTCTTAAGAAACTGCTGGCAATATACTGAAGATACTCTGCCTCATGGAAGTGTCATGGACTTTCTACACATGATCCTCTGAGANTCTGTGTATATGCTATGTCTGGAAAGAGGCCGTGGCATCTGTTACTTCTTGTCTAAAATAATTACCGTGTGTGCATGGTTTCGCTTAATTCAAAAGAGCGGGCTCGGCTATGAGGAGAGGGGAGGACCGTGGGAAGAGTGTCGGTAACTTGGAGCAGGATGATGAATTCTGCCGTCGGGTAACTTCTGGAGAAGAGACTTTTGAGGAAGGGCTTTCCAGGGCAGGGTCATTGTCCCAAAGAGCTTGCTCGAGGGTACGGCTTGTTGTAGCCTCCCAACTAAGACCCGCTGTCTGCAGCTATGGGGGCCGAGGCAGTCGGGATTCTGGGTGGGACATCTGCTGCTGCTGCTGTGGTTTTGGAAGGGCATCTCTTTGTTCCTCGTAGTGGCTAGATTCCCCCCTAAGCAAAATAATGGCCATCCTAGCGGGGGCTGCAGGGAAGGGGGCTGGTGGTACAGTCATGAAATGTATAGATGCTTGTCTTGCCCACAGTACCTACGTGCTTGTTATGTCCATTCGTGTGCATGCTGTTTGCTTCTTTGAGTAATTTAAACCTTTGCAATTTCAGATGATGTGATTAAGTCCATTGCTATGTATTTAATTAGGACCACCGTCCTAAAGGACAAACATAACAGTAATAAAATAAAAAGTAACTACTCTTAAAACGTATGTTGATGAAGCTATTTAAAATACATCCAGATTAGAAATGACCACTGGAAAATGTAAAGTTCAGGTAAAATGGCTGACTCTGCAATTTTTGTGTAGAATCATGAGTTTTCCATATCCGGCTGTCCTATTGTTAATTGTGAATTAAGGCTGGCAACAAGCTGCCCATCCTTCCCTGGATGAATCATCACTTTGTCAAGCCCCATGTCAAAAACAGGGCTTTCCCCAAGAGCGCACAGTGTTAGGGAACAGGAATAGTCTGACCCATCTGTTAAAGTAGAGTTCAGTACTTGGCTGCTTTTAAATATATTAAAAGTAACGACATTCTTCTCTTCGTGTGTTTTTATTTCCAGTTGTCCCAGGCTTGAGTTTAAGAAAGTCTTTAATTTAGTGCTTAATGCAATATGCTGCCTCTGGCTTAATTTTGTGTGAAGGTGTAATAGCTGTAGCATTCCTGCTATTCCCAGAGTAACATACAGTACTCACCACGCATGTTTACATCATGTAGCAATTACTGGAGTATTAGTTTATCAGAAGTTCCCCTTTGTCCTTAGTGAAAAAGATGTAGCAATTATTGGAGTATTAGTTTATCAGAAGTTCCCCTTTGTCCTTAGTGAAAAAGATGTTTCTGAAAACACCTATGTGGTGTTCAGTGGCATATTTGATGGATATCTTAAAAGCTTCTGGCTCCATATGGGTACCCACAGATTGAGTGCGCCACAAGGCAAAGGTGAAACAACTCCTGAAGGCATCTTAGATCACAGAAACTTGCCTTTTTTTCCTTTTTTCTTTTTTTCTTTTTTCTTTTCCTTTTTTTTGGTAAGAGACCTTGTTAAATCACAGTGTGATGAGGAAGTAATGCCAGGGGTTGGCAGTTTAGTTTAGCTATGTGTGTTAGCCCTTTCAAACGTTGTGCAAGACTTCATGTAATTCCCTTTAGAAGGGCAAATGTACATTTGCAGGCCTACCAGTGCTTCTGGGGGAAGGGAAAATAAAAGTTTGGCAAATCAGAGGAGGAAGTGGGAGAGAGAAATTGGAAACATAAGCAAAGCCATTAATTTTCCCACTGTGCACTCTTAAGAAACTGCTGGCAATATACTGAAGATACTCTGCCTCATGGAAGTGTCATGGACTTTCTACACATGATCCTCTGAGATCATCTGGTTTCTCTGAGCACTGTGGGAACAGAAATTCCTCGTGTTGGAGTCTGATCTCATCTTCCTTCGGCAGCAGTAATAGCAGTGGTTTGGGAATTGGAGAGGAAGATGAAGAAAGCACAAGTTGGGATGGTTTGGAGAACAGCTTAGCGTTTATGTAGGCCAATCTGGACACTCTGCATTTCCTCCTTTTGCTTGCCCTGCTGTGGTCAGAGCTGGAACAAATGCTAACGTACCCACCAAAGTGAACTGCTCAGTTGATGTGCTAAGCTTTTTTTAGTTCAGCTTGCCTGTCAGGTCATCCTATAAATCGTACCTGATATTTCATTCATCCTTTTTGTTGTGCTAATGAAGAACAAACTGAAATGGAAAATGCTGACTTGAGTGATTGTATACATCAACATCAAGATTAGGGAACTTCCCAGGTTTGAGGAAAGGCAAAAATGAAGGCTTTTGTTTTTTCTAACACCCCCTGCCCTGCCAATTGCTCTGTGCTTAGTCTTTTAAACTCTCAGAGCCTCCTTACTTTGAATTGAAAGGTAACAAAGTAGCTTCTTGTGTTTATTGGGGGACTACTGGCAAAAATTTTTGGAAGGCTGCAAGTAGTGGATGACCAGCCCTTGAGCCTGTAACCTGAGCCACAGCTTTTTCTCTTCAACTGGGAAAGGAAGTAACAGCTCCTATTACAGCCTGATGTAACCTCTCCATTCATATCCTCCAAAAAAGAGGGAAACCAGAGCTTGATTTCTGATGTAGAAGCTAGCATCAAGGCATGCTTTGTCATAAAGAAGCAATAAAGAATAATGCTAATTTTGTTTTGTTTTGCAGTTCCTAGAATGGAAAAAAAAAAAAGAAAATAAAAGAAGATTTTTTTTTGCGCAGATGGAAAGGGTTGCAACTCTTTAGGATATGCTGTGAAGCAGCTACTAAAGAGGATAATGGAACTGCAGCAAGGGTCTTTTTGTCAGTCTTTCCTGGTGGATTTTAGCATTAGACTCAAAACACTC
>VZTM01009742.1:0-13917 GCA_013400555.1 Jacana jacana | reverse complement strand
TGGACAGCAGAAGCCTATCTGTTACAGAACAAAAAGAAGCTGGCAACCATGTTCAAACACACAGTTCTTTGAGACAGTGACAGAGAAGTGTGTATTTCCTGCAGTTTCTGATTCGACTGGGCCTGGCACTGAAATGCAGTGTAATTACCTGTATTATTTGGCAGATATGTGTGGTGTCACTTTTCTCTAGCAATGTTAGGATCTTGCCTTGCAGGTGGAAAAGCCTAATACTTTAACACGCTTTGAGAAGTGTGAGCCACTGCCAAAACCAAAGGAAGCTGGGTAGTTTTTTTTGTTCCACCCCCCTTGCTCCTGAATCATTCCCTTATAGTTTGTTGCGCTGTCATTTACCCTTTTATCTCCAGGTTTGTTTGATCATATGACTTTTATTTTTTTTTAATTTTTTTTCAAGGTCTTAAAAGTACCATTCGTGAATCCACACTGTGAAGGCAAAATATTGGAGGTCTTTCACTACATCAGTGGTAGGAAGAACAGATGTTTATGTCTGTGCCACACACTGCTACCAAGTATACAAGTTATTTAGTTTGTGCACGGTTTTATTTACCGGATCACTCTAAGGAATAATCTCTCCTTTCTGTATCAGTTGAGTTCTGCTGACCTGCAAATTTCGTGCCACTGTTGCATATTTTAGAAAACTTTTAAAACAGTAACAGTTGGACCAGTGCTCGTAGTAACAACCACATTAAGTTTATAGTGCAAACTCTTTTCTCCCTTCTTATTGCCACCCACTCTCTTCTCCCCAAACGTCACTCATGAAAGCTACGCTTTGCATTTCTGTTTTTAAACTCAGATGAGCACAATGAAGCCTTTGTTCCATCTGGAAATTATGTTTGTTTTACCATGTAAAACCTATAGTTTACGTGCTATCCCTGGGAAAACCTAATTGGACTATTAAAGATCTACTGTTGATGTTTAATAAAGACTGCAGATTTCTTCAGCTCTAACAAGCTTCCCAAGCTGACCACTCAGGGCCCTTTTAGAGGGCATTAGGAATGGGTTTGTCCTTTCGTGGCTCAGTTGTGGGACTAAGTTCAGCCCTGATGTCAGTTCTCCATTGTAGGCATTACCAAAAGTTGTGTCCAAGTTTAAAAAAGTAAGTCAAACTGGAGCCATGGGAATGTATTGAAATGTTTCTACAGCAGTAAACCGGGGCTTACTCAACATCAGTTTTTAAGCAGTTTCCTGTAGACTGACAGCTGTGTCCATGCTATGTATGTTAGTTTTAAAACAGAGTTGCAGTTATAACCTTCAAAAGGGTTTGTTGAGAGGAATGAGACCTGTAACATGGACAGCTTTGAAAATGCTGAAAAGCTGGCCAGACAATGCATAATTGTGTTAGCAAGTCTTGATAGGTAAACCAACAAAGAGGGCTTGTAAGAAAGATGGGGATAAACTTTTTAGTTGGGCCTGTTGCAACAGGATGAAGGGTAATGGTTTTAAGCTAAAAGAGGCTAGATTTAGGCTAGCTATAAGAAAGACATTCTTTACAACATGGGTGGTGAGATACTGGAACAAGTTGCCCAGAGAGGTGGTAGATGCCTTATTGCTGGAAATGTTCAAGGTCAGGTTGGATGGGGCTTTGAGCAACCTGAACTAGTTGAAGATGTCCCTGTTCACTGAAGGGGGTTAGACTACATGACCTCTAAAGGTCCCTTCCAACCCAGACTATTCTATGAAATGCGAGAGTTAGATCAAGCCATCAGTGAACAGTGCCAAATCTCTCCTGGTAGCCAAAGATGACAAGATAAATGGGCTCATTCCACTGGAAGAGAATACTATTTTTGGCTTTTCTAGTGACTTTCACAGTGGATATGTTTGATGATGAATTTTTTCAAGTTGGACATCCTAATTAATGCCAGTTCCATTTACCCCTTTGAAATTCCAAACCTTCCTTACTGCAGTTCTTTTGTACCATCCTGGGCTTGGACACTGTAAAGCCTTTTGAGGAAATTAATGAAGTTTCATACCATGATGCAAACAGGGCATTAAGAGTACTCCTAACAGTTACAGAACAGAGTACAGCTTGATTACCTGTTCAATTTTATGTGTATTTGATGGAAAGTCTAATGGGTTTGGGTGTTAAGTTGCATACCAGAGTGCAAAGCTGGAGGCTGCGTCTATAAAAACAAGCATGAAGGCTGGTGGAACTGGAGTTAAGCCAAATATTCTACTAAAGACCATCAAATTCTGCAGTAATCTCATGCCGAGTGGCTTTGTGGGGGATGGACTCATTGGGTAACATGCATGTGTTAATTGGAAATGGGAATCTTGGAGTTTAGTCATGTCTGGAAACGTCTGGGGTATGTCTGATCAAGAAAAATCTCCGTAGAAAGCTGTACTTTTTTATTATATTCATTTTGAAACTATTAAACTTTTCATTGACAAAATTTGCATTGCTTTTTGCAAAAGTTCTTGTCTGTAAATATCAGTAACAAAAGCCTGTGAGACTTTAACTTAGTAAAATGTGGCTCATGGGCAATGCAGTTAGCAAGTAGAAAAAACCCACTATTTTGATTATTTGAGGATTCCAGGGAGCAGTTTGTGTGGTTAAAATGTGGGACCTACAGACCGCCTGGAAAATGTCAAATACATTCATAAAAGTCAGTTTGTATATGACTGATGAATGTTGATTCATTCTGTTGAACTCCCTTTGTCTTTATTTTTTGTTTTAAATTTGCTGAAATATGCTCAGCCAATCCAGCTCAGCAATTGCTTTTTCTTTGTATTTTGGGATCCTGATAAATGGGAGGGGGGGGTGTGCATTTGTCTCTATGTGTATTTACAGTTACTCATGAATGGTAGAGATTTGGGATAAATTACAGTGTGTATATTGGTCTGAAACTTATTTTTGTACTGGCTTTGTTGCTTAGTGGAGTGTATGGAAGTGGCAAGGGAGGTGTGAGGAGTCTGGAGGGGAGTGGATCTGCGTAGGCTCATGGGAGTCAGCCTTCAGAATCCAGACACTGCTTTATTCTGCTGTCCTGCACATTTTCCCCCGCAGTTATGTTGTTTCTTGAAGTCTTCCCAAATTTGCAGGGGTCAACATTTTGTTCCTTACAACAAAATGTTTATTTGCTTTTTGTTCTTACAATAGAACAGAATCTTTCTCTGATGTGTTTAATTTGTATTTTCTGTGCGTGGAGTTTGTGGGCTGCTTTGGGCAGGAACAGTCTTATGGTACTGAACACATGTTGTTTTATCACAGCAATATTAAATATTTGGCATTCCAGTATTACAAACTCAGTGTTCACTGTTTGAGGTAGCATCCTTGTGGCTGCCTTCTGGTGGTGTCGCTACTGTGGTGTGCTTGTTTCACAGCCTGAGCTGCTTCCTGTTGATCTGTATTGTTTTGCTATTTTATGGGTAGTCTTTGTTTCTGACTTGACTTTAATCTGCTGTGTCTGTCTATATTACTGATTCACCCCCTTTTCAGCTACCTTACAGTATTTAGGAGTTTACTGAATTGCTGTCAAGGATTGCTTCGTTCCTGCTGCACTTGCACCTGGTATTCCAGACGTTATATTTGGAAAAGAAAGCAGAGGACAGAACTGTGTGAATGAGACCAGTTGTTTTGATCTGCATTAACCTTTTGTGACCATCCCTCTACATAGCTCTTGTACCTTGACGCATTTACTTGTGTTTATCCAGCAAGTCCAGCCTGGACTGCTTGTCTTCCTTGGGGAGTTTGAGGAGTGGCAGGTGTGGTGACTGTCATGTCTTAAGGGCACGGTGGTTTGAGAGCTGGAGGAGAGCAGCCATCTATCTGCCTGTGATGGGAGCCCAGGGGACCTGAGTTTCCTCAGATCTCCTTCTCTTCCTCCCTTGGGGGAATGCTTGCTTTGGTTTGAGCGATTTTCCCATCAGTGCCTCAACAGAGTTTCCCTCTTTGAGGGGAAACTACTGAGTTGTAGTAATAATATTGTTGCAGCTGCCACAGGCTAGGACCTTGAAGCCTGCTGCTTCTCCTTCAGACGTGAAGAAGGGCTTGTGTGCCCAAGGCACATCATTTAGCGTGATGGCTTGGGTCTAAAAAGTGCTCTGCCTCCCTGCAAATCTTGCTTTACTACATAGAAATCCTGTTGGTCTTCTGGCCCTTCTCATCAGCCTGCTCTGCTAAAACAAACTTTATGACTTGCCTGGAGTCAGGAGAAAAGATTTTTGCAGCCACCAGGTTGGTTGCTTTTTACCTTGAAGTGCTTTGTGGGAGGGAAGTTACTTATCTCAAGGCAGTGCTTTGTTTCCTTTCCTTTTTGTACAGCTCCCACAATGCTGAGCATAGCCTTTGAGGCACTTGTTTGTAGAGCTGTATGCAATATCTGCATAAAGGAGTAAGAAAACATTAATAAAGATCACAGAAAATTATATGCCTCTTGTGGGTTGTGTGTAGGGGTCTTTGCCCTCCCCGCTCACTTTCTTTTTTGCCTCTGATGTGATGCTTTGAAAAAAGAGAGGGGGTGGTCTAGGAAATGCCTCCTGTAGGGTCCCAGGGACTGTTACAGTGTTGGCTCTGCCCCAAAATGCTGTGTATTTCTTCTCTAAGGTGATGATGACGTTTTGGGCATTTACTAGTGATTTCAGTGTGTGTTTTATGAAATAAAAACACAAAAGGAAAATTAATGAAAGATTGGCAAATAACAGAACTAGAAGCAAAAGTGTCCAAGTACTGTAAAAACATTGGGTTCACCCTGAAGAATATAGGTTAGCCTGGGCTGCAGCATGGCAGGAGGCATCCCCCCACCATGTTTTATTCATACAGAAATAATGAAACATTTTGGAATGAGTGCTCTTGCTTAACGTTTTCACCAGTGGTTTCTTTGCACAGACACTATTGCTTACAAACAAGTCTTTATCTTTTTGATAGCGAGCAAGCACTGACCTTCTAGGGTATTTAAGTGTTCTCTTTAAAATTACTTGTGTCTACTTTGGGTTGACTTCCTCATCACTTACTTTACATGTGTCATCCGTGATTGCATTCTGTGTACAAATTGTGTATGTTCATATAGAAACAACCCAATGTAGTCAGAGAGGCGGATGGCTGGGATGATTAATCTGCTTTGTTAATTATAATATTATAGTCAGCCATAATGATCATGAGGTTAGCAGCACTGAGCATTGGAGAGATTTCTATGCCCTTGAGAAATGCAGAAGAGAAACCTGATAATCTGTACACATGCATCCACATTAAGTACTCGCTTCAACTTGCTGTGTGGGTGTCTTTCTCTGGCTCCACTCCTCTGCAGGGCTCAGATGCAAACCAGGTTGCAGGACGATTGAGGGCTTAAATCTGGGCAGTGCGGGTTACCCATAGCTTGCTCAGCTGCTGCTGTTTGCACAGTGACTTGCAGGATCAAGCCTATATTGAAGAATATTTCAGCAGTAGTGTTATCTCCTTTGCCATGGGCTGTCTGTGTCGTGATTATTTGGCTTAGGTTCTAGATGTGCTCTTCCACCTTTGTGTTACCTGTTTGAGCTTTGCTTCCTGAGTCATTGTATCAACCATCAACATATTTGTACGTGATTGTGATACTTGCTAATGCTGTCTAATTCTGTCTCCTCTTGAGATAAGACAGTTTTGCTTGAAGTGTGGATGCTGTTGCCTCAGTTGATTCTTTTCCTTGATTTTTCTTTTCCTTCCCATTTCAGGAAATCATCCTGTGCTTTTATACGTAGCTTTTTTTTTTTTTACAGGGATGCCTATTATGTTTCATAACTGCATTAAGTACATACAGTAGCTTACAAGGATTGGGTTTTTTCCTGTTACAGCGTAGAGATGTCGTCCATTATGTTTCTGGGACTAAAATGCTATGTTTGGGAGAGTGGTCTTGAGCAAGAGAGTTTTAGTTATCATGGGGAATAATCTGTGTTTGTTTAGAAATCCAGTATTCTATTTCATCACTCATACAACATAATTAGAAAGGACTCCATCCAAATGACAGTGAAAAATAGTATCAAGGAGGAGAGATTTCTCCATACACGTGTGTGTGTGTGTGTGTGTGTGTGTATGGTGAGAGAGAGAAAGAAATACTGCCCATCAAAGTCTAGTGTATTTTCAGTTTACTGCAGACTAGCTTTTGGAAAAGTGAGTTTTTAGCATTGGCTTCCCTTCCAGTGCGAGGGGTACAAAACAGGCTTTCTTACCTGTAGCAACTCACTGATTATTGTGGCCTCTTTAGAGCTAATCAGGAACTTTGTAGTGATGGTGTATTTGCTGGGAAATACTAATGGGAGGAATCAAAGAATTTTCTTTTGCTGAAGAATAGCACTGCGTGATGCTGTGCGAGTCCAGCATTATGGAATATGAGAAAGCCCACACAGATGCTCCTGTTTGCAGAAACTTTGTTAGTTTCTGTTCTTTCCACTTGATCATTGCTCTTTGGAATCTTGGGGTTGTGTTGTGCCTGCATGGCTGCTTGCAGATGGTACCTGGAGGCTCTGCTCACGTTCCCAGCTCCGTGAAGCATGAGGAGTGTTAACCCAGCATTGGCTCAATGCAAAGTGCAGCTGCACAGCTTGGATCACAGGTAAAGTTTATTTGCTATGTGCTGTTATGAAACAGTGGAGACAAACCCTGGAGTATCACAGAATGAAATCCTTGTTTGTTTGTTTGTGTTTTTCAAGTACCAAGCCCATCCCTCTCCACCAACAGAATAAACACCTACATTGCTATACACAACAATACAGTAAATCAAAGACTCAGGAATGGTGATGGTCTAAGGTACTGTTGCTCTTAGTCCTGATGTTACTCTTCTCCTTACTCTTTTCAAACTCTGTGTCTTGCAACTTTGTGTTTCCAACCTGGAAAAACACAATGGTCCAGGAGCAGGGTGCATTTAGCTATTTTATTGTGGCCAGCCACAATGAAAAACAAATTTGACTGCACAGCATGATTGTTCAAATAATAGATGATATTTTAATAAGGTACTGAGCTAGTTGCTAATGTTTACTAAAATGAGAAGCTTCATTATGGAGTAACACTGCAGTGTTAAATTTTCCGTGTTCCATTTGAGTTTGAGACAGTTCAGGAAACTGAGAACATGTAAGTACTTGCTTCCTCTGTGTCTGCTGTCTCCTTGGCCTCAGCTATTCTGAGCATGCAGCGGCACATGCACTTATGAGCTGGCAAGATCCAGAACCACAGTGATTCAGACAAATCTAAGTGAAAATGAGTATTATATTAAAGTGTACTTTTGCATATGTCGCATTAAAAAACCTGCAAAACCAAAACACTGCCCTCCCCCTTACAAAGAAAACAGTGCTCCCCGAATCTTAGTTCTGGGGCTGTTCCAATAAAATCTAGTTACGCTTCTCTTTGATCCTACTTTAATATCTCTCACTTCAATGAATTGTGTTAGTGGTGTGATCTAAAACTGTTCGAAGTCATAGGAACCCAGTATAGTTGAGTGTAATCAATAATAAAGAAATGTGTGTTATGAATATCTGGAGTATTAAAATTGGTCTGCATAAATGAAAGAAGCAATATCCAAAGTAGCAATCTTATTTTGCTTGAATTTTTTTTTTATTTTCTATTTCTGTGCTCCAGCATTTAATAAAAAGTAAATTGAGCAACCTTATTGGGCCCTGGGAATTTTGTACACTTGGAGGGTGCGTAAGCAGTTGGGCCTTTTATAGCAGGAGCGACTTGTGTGCAGCAGCAAATTCTTCTGGACTGATACAGGCTACCATGTAGGAAGTAGTGGTGGTGGTTTTTGGTTTTTTTTTAAGTTAGGAGCTGACAAGTGATGTATATTAGACTTCCAGAAGGTTTGCAGTAAATCTGTGTAGATGCTTAATGATTCTAAAGTCTGCAGAAAGTAGCTTTGTAGATGATGCCACAGATCCAGAAAAGCTTTTAAAGATGCGAAGCAGGCTGTTACGTTGTCTCCAGGTCTGTAGCTCCCGTGCTGCATCCTCAACTGCTGCCAATAATGTTCCCTGGCTTCTGCAGCTGCAATTTTTTTCTCTTCTGGGCCCTTTGGGGTATTGCAAGACTAACTTTGCCAGGAGGAAAACCAGCTTTATTAATGTACTGTATCCCATGGTGTGAATTGTTCCTCCCAGAAGTTCTACTAGTGGTCTTCTAAAGGCTCCCCTTCTTGTGCTGACCTGTATGGCCTCTTCCCCCTGTATCAGATTTTACCACAGTGCTTGTGCTCTGTCCTGACTGCAGTGGTGCACTGGGACCTCCTGCTCGGTTCTCTGTAAGGTTTTGCAGCCTCTCAGCTGAAAAAGTCCACAGACGTTTCAGGCAGTTTCTAGCAGTAGCTTTCCCCAGCCCTTGGCTGAGGAGAGGCTGCTGTCTGTAGTTTGGCCCAAGCAACATCATCTTGCTATTTCAGGTCTCTTCTTAAGCCAGTGTTAAAGCTGATTGGGTAAGGTACGGTTCTTGCAAGGTGCATATAAGCTTGAATTAGTACAAATATCTTGCCCCAAAGTGTCTATGTTGCCTTTCAGTTCTAGGGGGAGAAAATAAGGCATGAAAGTGTCTTGGTCATTGCATCTCTAACACTACCTGGAAGTGACGTGTAACGAATATTATCAGCTTTTCCAGTTGAATTGTGATTTAGAATTTTCTTCCTGCTTGGGGAGTTAAACCCTTTACTGAACAGGAATGAATTGTATGTGTTGTGTTGGTGGAGAATGCAGAATGTGGTGTCATTTGACCTGATAGAAATTTGAATGCTCTTTTCTGCAGGTGAAATGTTAGCCCATTACAGTGTTCCTGTGCTGCATGACAGACACACTGATAAACAACGAGTAAGAGTCCTTTTGGTTTGGGTTCTGGATGAACATGTCAAGGAGGCAGAATTTGGCTTTGTGAGTTATTGCAATAAAGTAGAAACTTGGAGGAAGGAGTATTATCAAGAGTCTCTAGTTAGAAAAACTTGAGTAGTCAACAGATCTTGTCCAGACTTGCGTAATGAGACCACGTCAAGGCCAAGAAAGAATTCACATCTCCTGACTTCATTCTGTGCATTCATCGTTATTAGGCCATTCCTCTGGGGTTTCATTTTTTCCCTTAAACAGGGAAAATGAAGGATCTCTTTAGTCCCAGGGGTGCTACGGCATGGTATTCCACTATTCTTGGGTGTTCTGTTTTCTGCACTGGAATGTTTCTGCTCTTGTCACTTGCTAAAGGACTTAAGCCATTTATTTTGTTTGTTTATAATAGAGTTCTGGTGGGAAGGCAGATGTTATGTGGGAAAGCTATTTTCCGGATCTGTTTATCCCCATTACATGGAATCTCACAGACCATCAGTAGCAAGTAGCTATTAGGCATCAGCTTTGGGATATTGGCATTTTTAGAAGAGGAAGTGTATTAATTCTTGTAAGCAGCTTTGCAGCAAGACCAATGGTTTCTTGGCGTGCTTTGGCTTAGTGTTTAAAATGGACATGAGTATGTCTTTGTTCCTATATAATCATTTGACCTTTTGAAATATTGGTATTTTAGGAAATGGTCTGTATTTGTTCATGTCTGACAATAAGCAGCTGACTTGAATTCCCAAAATACACCATCTAAGCAATACTTAGCTAAGAAGAGATGGTTCTAAATAAATCTCATTTGAATTCAAAATTAAACCCCAAAATTTTCACTTTCACTCATCTTTGTTTACCTTGGTGTCTCAGGATACTTCAAGGAACTTAGCAATTAAATGGTATGCCATTATAGTAGCAGAATAACTGAAAAGGGCAAGTCTTCGAATTTCAAAGAATTCTCATTTCAAAATACGATCTTCAAGATCTGGCCTTTATCTCTCTTCTGCGGATACTTTCCAGCACTGATTTCATAACAGGCTGAGTTCACAAATTCCTAAGATTTAGCAGGAAACAAGTTAACATATTAATGTTTTATTAGGAAAGAGTCCTAACTGGGTGTGCGTGCACTTGTGAAAATGAATGCACTAGAAAGCTTCTTACTCTGGGTATCTGTTACTATTGCCAAGAATCTGTAAGCTTGCAAGTTGCCAAAACCGCGTGTGTTGAGAGAGTAAACCCTGTAGAAAGGCAATTTTTGTATTTTCTTGTTCAGCCAAAGAGTCTGGACACAGATGGAAAACCCTTTCCTCCTTAGTGGGGAGGATGACCACAAAACTGGAACTTTTTTTTTTTTTTAATTATTTGAAGAAAATATATATAAACACATACTGTGTGTGCTTGAAAAAAGCAAAAACCTAAAAATCTTAATTATTTTAGGATTTTCTCAACAGTCTGTACCTGAATGCCTTTGGGGATGCTTCCCTCCCAGGCTGTGGTGTGAGGCAGATTGGAGCTGTTCCTCTTCCTAGGGACACCTTCAGGCTTGCTGCTCCTACATCACTCTGCATGGGCTCTTGGTGCAAAACCAGCCTGTTCCTAAGGCAGTTAGTGTGTTCGGGGCACGGATGCATAAGGGGAACTGTTTTGCAGAAGGTTTCTAGCCAGTTCCAAACTATGTGTTGTTTAGAAATGGTAAATCTTGAGCTCAATGGGTGAAGTATTGTGTAACAGCAGCTGTATGACAAGTTGACAGCAATGGCTCCTTCTGTTTCATTCTGTGGGTAGTAAACACGGCAAAGATGACCAACAAGAGTCTCTAGAAGCTTTTTATTTTATCACTGCTGTCTATTTTCTTCAACTTTATTTCAAACAGGACAGAAATTGCTATGTGAGCTTATATGTATATGCATGCAGTGGAAGATGTGAAGTCTTGTTTCTCCTGGCTTTCTGCTTAGAAACAAATTTGTTTAGTATTTAGCAGAAGATTGCTTTAGATGTGAAAGATGGGGAAGGGTTGCAGCACTTATTATTGTTACTTTGCAACTGCAGCTCTGGAGGTAATTCAGTGCTCCATTGAACCTGTTGGGGAGTAACTCAGGCTTCTTGTGCCTCTGTTATCATTTAAAAATATATATTATAACACTTCTCTGTAAGTAAAATTGTGGGGATAAACCCAAATAGTCATTCTGAGGTGCTAAGGTGTCATGGCGAAGGAGCCGTTAAAAGTCGTACGTCTGTGTAGAAGCCATTGTTTTTCTGCAGTAGTCACTGGCAAGTGTAATCCAAGTAACTGTAACCTGGGGCTTTTGAGTACAGCCTTTATACCTCTCAGGGAGTCCCTGGTTATTGGAAGACCGTGTTTCACCAGATGTTATTTATTTAATGATTGTGGAAAGAAATACCAAACAGTTGGGTTATAATTAATCTTTGATCAGTATCTGCAGGCAGGCTTGGATGGGGTTGTGGCATTTCTTGCCGCTTGGGTGTATCTGAATGCAGCCCTTGCAGCTGGAGGAGGAGTAGAGAGCTGCAGGGCACTCAGCAGTAGGCTTCATGAAGGCCGACACGGTTATCAGGATGTACAGGATTATTTTCTAGTCAGTTTGTTAGTGAATGGGACCTAACACAGTAAAAAACCTTATTGCTCTCTGTGCTTTCCAAGGGTAATGGCAAGTATTTTTAGAATCTGTAAAGAAAAATTACACTTCAGGTCTGCTGAGGAACCATAGCAGGAGTTCAACTGACTTGAATTCTAACAGTAAATCACTCCATTGATAGAAACCTGTCAGAGGCTACTAGCCTTCAGGTTTCTTTCCTGTGAAGCTCTTCTGTTTGAAGAGATGGCATGAAGCTGCTTCTCAGGTGAGGGAATGCAGTCCAACTTTGGCTTTGCCTGGTTTTGTATGAGTGCACGAGGGCTGCAAATGTTCATGTGACATTTGCCATGCAGATGGAGTCTTTGCTTTGTGAACAGCTGGGTCCTTTTCCCTTTCCCTCCCCTAAGTGAATTAGTCACAGAAATATTGTATGATTGGGCTTTCTTTTTTAAAAGAGGCTTTCAGTTGTGCAACTTGGTACCCAACAGTGATGGTTGAAAGAGATCTAAAATGTGTTTGAGTGTATGTACTTATTTATTCAATGCTACAATTGGGTTTGGGTTTTTTTTTTTTTTAAACATAAGTATTAAATGGGCAAATAATATAAGTGGCCAAGGTATGTTAAAAAGAAAAATCTACAATATTTTGTTTGTTTGTTTTCTTCCAACAGACATACATTGGCAGTGTGGTGATATCAATAAACCCATACAGATCTCTTCCCATTTATACTCCAGAGAAAGTGGAAGAATATAGAAACCGAAACTTTTATGAACTCAGTCCTCACATGTAAGTACAGTGAAGAAGTTGTAGTTTTCATTCTGTCCTGAAACAGATGGTACCAGCTGTGACTGTCACAAAAGGTCTGTGTTGATTAAAGCAAAAAAAAAAAACAAAAACAAAACCAACCCAAAGTTGCACCGCCACTCCTCCAGAATGAATTTTTATTACTTCATCCTTATTTTAAAGAGAAGTCAAGATGAGTTATTACTGCATTGTAAAGTAAGTAGGTCTGCTTTTGAGAAAATCTGTTTCTCTTGAAGTCCAGATTCCTCATGAAAGCCTCTATGTGATAAAAATGTTTGAGCTGTATAGTGTTAATTTTGATATCTGAAACTCTTAATTTTTCTTTACACAAGCAAAAAAATGAAGAAAAACATTGATGAATGTCAAAGCATTTTGGATATATCTGAATGGTCTGTAGGAAAATAAAAGCTTGGTCTCCTCTGCGCTGGGTGAAAATGAGTCCATTCTTAAAGGGCAGAGTACCATAATGCAAATGTTAAGACTAAAAATATATATATATGCAGACATAATATTGCAAAACATGACTTGCATATGATGTAAATTTCAAGTTTGAATTTACAAATAGAAGGCTGGAAAGTAGGTATAATCTCTTATTCTGACTTTCATTCACCTTCTGTACTTCTACAAGGGTATATATTGCAAAGAAGTCAAAGACCTTTCCTTGTGTTTATAGAGGACTGACAGGACCTGTGTTATTTGGGTCTTGTCAGAACTGTTAAGAGTAATGGAACGTGGTTAAGCCTGTCCATAACAGGACAAGACTTTGATCACAGGTGTAGGTGGTATGGCTGAAAATGAGGTATCTTGTCTCTAGGGTCTGTATGTTGTGGTAATCGTTTTATCTTGTTAGACATTGTAGTGGTGAGCTTAAAGCCAGCTATTCCTCCTCTCTGCATAATACTGGGATTAAAAAGTGTTTCCAGCATGTTGTGAGTTTGCCACCTGACTTTGTGGTCTTGCATTTGGGAGACTGACTTGAGTGATCGGACGAGTATCTAAACATGGCTGTAAATTTATGCATCTTCCTTCAGTGTTAGTTTTTAGTTTAAAAAGAACTTATGTAAGGAAAGAGTTCTGGAATTTATTTTTATTCTGATTTTTACCTTCACGCTTTATCTGTGAAGTCCAGATATGCTGGCTGAAATACAAACAGCCAATTAATCAGATCAAATAAGCTTCTGGTAGTTCTTGGCCCTCTTGGATCTGAACTCTGACTATGTTCAGGTCTTCCTTCACGTTTTTATTTAGCAAGCACGATTGCTTGCTAAATTAACACAGTTGCTCGCTACAAGAACTTTATGCTCTGCTAACTTTGTTCAGTTACATAAAATTTGCTGTCATATGATGGTCGATTTTAAAAATAAAACCTGGGAGTTACAGTTTGACATTCTGAAAGTCAGAACTATGAGCTTGGTTACATGTTGAATCAAGTACATAGTAATATATTGATCTCCACATTTTTCCATCTCTCTTGAGAGATGCTTTTCCAGAATAGAAATGGTCTGCAGTCATTCTGGTTTCAGAGCATTGGGACGGATGCTCAGGGGATCGGGAGCACAAGTTGTGTTCTCCTCTATCCCACTCATGGCTGGTGTACATGAGGAGATTAATAGGAAGAAGCAACAGGTCAACCGCTGGCTCCGGGACTGGTGTCGTCGGCAGGGCTTTGGGTTCTTTGTACCTAGGATGTCATCTGAGACACCTGATCTGCTGGCATCAGGTGGGATGCACCTGTCCCAGA
>VZTM01009739.1:14110-35141 GCA_013400555.1 Jacana jacana | reverse complement strand
TTGACTGTTTGTAACCTGTGCTTTTTCACCAATTTGGTACCCACATTCTGGGTCCATGGCTAGATCTTATATTTTTGGAATGGATGGGGAGAGCACCGGAAATAACAATACAGCTCTCATTTCTCTTATCTTCTTTTCGGCCTCTGTTACACTTTTTGGGGAATAAGGGCCCTGATAGTCCAGGCTCTCCAAACATCCTTCTATATCTTTCATAGACTCTCACCAGACTGGCCTCAGGCTAGTTTCATAATCATCAAGAAAAAAAACAGTCCTGATGTTCAGCATGAGATCATAACATGGTGATCTCACTCTGAACATTACCTTTCACTACAGCAGCTCTATTGACTTCTTTGCTTAGAACAGTTTGAGTTTCCCACCAGCTCAGTTGTGTGATATTTGGCCTCTTTTAGGCAAGATACCTTTTCGCAGAGAGAGCCTACGGGGCACTGAGTAGAAAGCTCATGAGCCCCCAGGCCTTGTTTGAAAGAGTTTTCAGTCTCAGCAAGAAGTTTGCTGCAGCGCTTGTTCGGGAGGCAATAGAGCATGTTACAGCATTACCAAGTTGGAGAGTGTAGTGTTATATATTTTCAGCTGGGGCTTTGAGGAGGATTCAGATCCCAGGAGCTAAAATTGGAATATAGTTTAACAGTTCTAGGGTTACCCATGCTGGCAAAACACCACAGTCTTGTTTGTTTGTAGACATTTTATCTTCCTGCTGTCACATATTGTTTTGCACTGGTTCATAGTGGGATTTAATCTCCCTTGCAAATTTTGGGGGAAGAAAACAGAGAGAAAGAGGTAATCTCCCTTGCAAATTTTGGGGGAAGAAAACAGAGAGAAAGAGGTAAGAGCCTTTTTTCTCTGAAGTTTGCTTGCATCCAAGAGCATTGTAGTATGGAAGTTCAGGTTTCAGAGAGCCAGGACAGCTAAGATTAATTATAGCACTGAATTGTCTGCAAATGCCCAAGGTAGATACACACTAAGTAGTAGGACTTTTCCGGTCTGAGAAGGGTTTGCTTGGCATTAAATGGCTGCCATATAACACAAGCATACAAAGTAGGTGCTCAAAATTTTTATGTAAGTAGGCATACTATGTGGAACAAGGTGGGCTTCTTAGGTTTGTCTTAAAACTCTGCAGCTCATCCCACCATCCACAGAAGAAGTTCACACCGACTCAGGAAACATCTGTCTTTCCTAAGAGATGTTAGGTCATACAGTAACACAACTCCTGGAATAGTCTGCCAAAACAGAGAAGGAAGGTGGAAGGGAGAAGTAAATTAATTTATTTCCCCCCTTTTTGTGGTTCACAACAATTAACCAATTTTAACGTGTTTCCATTTCATTGCCCATTTTATATCTGAAAGAGATCACCAGAATATTTCTTTATAGTTGAAATTAAAGCACCCTTCAAGCATTTAGATTTTGAAGTGATCCCTCAAATTAAGCAACTTTCCTTCCAATTTAGGAATGCACGTTTGTATTCCTATGCACCATTCCTTTGCTGGCTGCCTCAAATCTGCCTGTCACTTCTCAAACCACATAATGCTCCGTATTCTTCTTGTTATCACACAGATCATAACTTATCTCACTATTCACATTCTATATCCCTGAATTGTCCATTTATGGACTATCAAAAGAGGTATCAGCCTATATGTGCTCCTTAGTAGGCAGGAAGCTTCCCAACATGAAGGGACTTTGCAGTAGCCTTTCTGTCCCTTAGTCTAGCTTACCCTCCCCGCTTCCTATTTCTACATTCAAGCACAAGTGGGATGCACCTGAATGAATCAAAGGAGGCAGCAGAAGGATCAGGACTGGCTGGAAAGCTGCCAAAGTCCTGAAGCTTCACACCAGGAAACTCCCTGGACTGTTGAGGAGAGGAATATTCACTAGTGACTTCTTGGAGTACAAAGAGGCATTTGTTAATACTACTGCACTCCCTTTATTCTTACTCTTACCCCTGGACCAAAAGTTGATGCCCAAGGTTCTTTCTTTTGCTGCTTTCTGAGAAAGATATTTAGTATTATTTGCATGCAATAATCACCACTTCAGGTTGTCAGCAAAGAAAGGACCTGAAAAACAAAACCAACCCCAGACTGAGCAGTCATTTGAGCTAAAGAGCTTGCAGCAATCTAATGCTGTCATCTTCACCATAGACCAGAAAAAATATAACACTCTTAATTTTATATTAAATGCTCCCTCATAAAGGGAAAATTCTTCCTGAACTTTCAAAGTCTACAGAAGTTCAAGTGTTTGTACAAGACTTGCATGACTCTCATGCTAGTTCAGCAGCAGGGTAAAACCACAACAGAGGTGCAGACCTCTGTCATCCAGCTGATGCTAAGTATAAGACACCAGTCTCATGCAGAGATGTTCATCTGTAAATATCAAGAGCATTTCAAAAGACAGCCACCATCATTGTGCTACACTGTTTAAGCAGGGAAACTGAGGCACGGTGTCTTGCCATCTTGGTCACAGCTAGAAGCAGAACTGAAATCTCCCTGTGCCTGCCAGAGCTGGCTGATGCTAAGGTGTCCTGGGGACAGTAGTGAAGGTTCAGCCAGAGGAGAATATGACAAATAGCTGGGTGCTCAAGAAATTTCTGTTATAAAAGAGGGGATCCTTGAAAGACTTAAGTATAATTTGTGATTTAAGTGGCTATAGTGTTTAATGCTTACTAAGACACAAAACTATTTGTCTCCCATTATCTTTCACTGTTTTGTCTTGCCTGGCTGTTTCAAAGGGTTCATAGTTCCACTGGAATTAATAGAAGCAGGACTAAGAGGTACACAGAGTTAGGCACTAATCCATGAATTCTCTGCAAATATTTGAACACAGAGAAATTAAAGCTGCATTTTTACCTTACCTGGGAGGAAAGAGAACTGCTTTTAAAAGATCCATGTACGTTCACAGAATATCAACTAACAATGCAGCTTACATCGTCTTTGGGGTTTTTTTAATTGGCATAACAAGCTTCAAAGTAGTCTAGACTAGGCCATGATCTTACAAAAACCTTCTCCTTTTATATACTTAGTATACATTAAGAAACTGAACAGGAGCTTTCCCATTGCTAGGCAGTTTAGTCAGATAGTATTTCCACAGTATATCCAGTTTAGAATATCAAGCTGCCACTTTGAAATGTACCTCAGACCAAATAAAACCTTGACCCAGATGACAGCCAAATTTCTGTAGCATTAAACAAATTATTACATGCAGGGTTTTTTAAAACACTTAGCTAAAATATTTGCTGCTGCTTACTTGACTACTCGGATTCATTGTGCTGAGATTGTAAGAGGATGTCATGAGATGTTAAACATTTTATGGACATAAGTAGTCAACTGCTACAAATAAAATACATGTTTTGAACTGCCATCATAAAAAGGTAAACCCGAGATTTAAAAATATCTTTATGGCATTATACAGTGAGTTGACAACCTATCATCCAGTATTAGACAAAACAACTGAAATTAGTTCTGGCAGATTTGGGGCTAGCAGTTAAAAATAAAAATAGCAAATGTAAAAGCATGAAAACTGTATTGCCATTATGCTTAACGACAATAATAAATCTTTAAAGATGCCAATGATTGCTTTGGATACTACAAATGACTGCTGCCAATCAACTCTAAAATATGTAATGCATGGTATTTTAAGTATCCTAACTCAAAGCAAACTCCACAACGCCACAAGTAATATTGTCTGCCATAAAAAAATCTCTTCATTAGGCAACATTAAGAATTGACATCTCCGTTCTTTAGTAGTTGTGGAACTGTTGAAAGAAACCTAAAAACCTGCCTTTTTTTTAAAAAAAAAAACTGTATATCTCTAATTTTACAGAAAACTTTGAAACCAATTCCTTTGCTCATGGATCTTGAAAGAAAGATCTTAAATAAACATGTCCTAAGGCAAACCTGGGAGGCAGTATCACTTTGCACAAACAACAGCAATTGCTTTTTCCCTAAAAATATATTTTATATATTTACACGTGTGCTCACGTGCACATACTATAGAGACAGGGAGGAACTGTGAGTTTTTTGATGACAACTGTTTTAGTTAGTGGAACCTGAAGATACTCAAAAGATTTCTCACATCTAGTTGACTGTGATCTTAATTTTCAAAGGCTACAGTGCACAACATTTATTAGTGCAACATTCTTGGGGTGCTTAAACATTATTTATATTTGCACATGCTGTATTTAAATTCCCTTTTATCTTGTAAGCCTCAAAGCCACAACTCTGTATAAATGAATTTTTGTCACTACTTCTTCCTTGTTTCCAATACTTTAAGAAATTCATTGTTTGGACTTTGGTATTCTTTCATATTTCCTTTCCATTTAATTCCTATAGCGACTGTGCAAAGCTTTGCAATCTGACAATAACAACAGGAAAACACTGGTGGCTGATCCTATCTTTTGCTAGGCCACATTCAGCTTGCTCAGTTGAGGTTTAATCTCTCCTCAATGGAAATCATGCACATGTTTTTCCTTACACTTTGTTCAGTAATTCCCTGTTTGGAGATGGCAGGTAAAATATTAAATTGGGAAGTAACATCTAGCCATGTTATCTGATGGATTGGCAGTGGCTGACTTCCTATGCCACATGAATGAAATTCACGTCACTGCAGTCCTGACAAACTGTGTTACCGGTGGATGAGGAGGCAAAAACAGGCAGGGCAGTAGGGAAAAAAAAAAAAAGGCAACAGAGAGGCAAAGGTAAAGCATAACTAGCTAACATCAGACAGTGTAGTGTGAAAAACTATTATAGCAGGCCTGGAAAAGGAGTATTAGGGAGGCTCTAGAACCTAAGTCATCCTGGAAGTGCTGCGAAAGGAGTTTGTTGCAGCCCTTCAACTGGCCAGGGATTCAGGGAGGGAAAGGACAGCGCCTTCCATTTGCTTGTCCCTTGCAGGATTCACAGTTCAGGGATTGTTTGGGGGGGGAGGGAGGTTGTATGTGAATTTCATCCTATATATAACTTGCAATCTTATTAGATAACAACTCGGTGACACTGCAAATCCAGTATTTCTCAGAATGCTATTTTTGAAGCTGAAACATACAACATATTTTCATCTCCAAAGAAGTCCAGTGAAGTTCCCCCTTCAAAATAAAAAGAGAAGTCAAAAAAAAAAACCAACAAAAACAAAAACAAAACAATCCAAAAAACCCCACCCCAAATGCACATGTAAAAATTTCCAGGCGGGCTTCCTGTGATTGTATCCAATTATTTAAATTTCGGACTGTCTCTTTAATTTGAGGAGCGGGGAGAGAGGCGACAGATGGCAGACAGAATTGACTTATGTCCTCTATTCTTCTGCAGAAGAAGGGGGAGCGCAGAAAGTTTGATCGAGGCAGAAGCTACAGTATGCAGGCCTGGCTATAACTATCTAATAGGTCTTTTGACGGATTGGTTCAGAATATTTAGGTTTTTTCTCCTCCAGACAGGCTTTGTAACAAACCCACGGTCCTGGAGGTTGCCATGGGTGACGAGAGCGCTGACATCTAGTCCCAACTACAAATAAGCACATGACAAATGGGCCCAGAGCCCTCCAACAGCCCTGAACCTTGGTGACCCCCTAAAATACCCAGACTCCCCATACCCAAGCTCTCCCACCCCCCCCAAAAAAAAAGCATTACCGAGTATATTTTTTAAAACTGAAAGCTTGCACTTAATTGGAAACACTGCCATGTAACCGAAATGCTTAGGACAGCATGTACAAGTAAAAATAAATCACGCAGCATTGTTATTTAATGCGCTGTGACATCATTTCCTGAAATTAAACAGAGATGACACAGATTCAGACAGTCCCTGCTAAGGTTCAGTTCAAACAATTCACAGATGTTTTCTTCCAGCCAGCAGAAAACAATGCGGGGCTTAAAGCACTCCTCTCCCTCTCCCCTCTCTCCCTCTCCCCAGCCTTTTCCCTGGTCCAAGGAGGTATGGCAGTTTTATAATACATGCTCCCGCAAAAATATTCTTTTTTTAATTGAATTACTCAGGCTGTTGTACTAAATAGATGGATCATTGTGTCACAAAAGCATCAATTTTTCAGAAGAAATAACAGATGTCTATGTAACAATGATTAGATTAAAGACTCCCAGACAAAGCTAGCTTTTGAGGCCCACACACCCCATGACCCCGGGTTCCCTCTTCTGTAGGGGGTGGATGTAGAAATGTCAGATCTAATCTCAGATTCCATTTTTAAAACAAACAAAGACCCACCCCCACCCCATTTCAGCTCTCCTCTTTTAAGACTGTGGTATTTAAAAGGTATATCAACATTTGGTCGTTACTAATCTTTGGGACTTACTTCATGGCCAAGGACTAGGAGTGCTCAGAGGATGAAAACTTTCAGCCTGGCCATTTTGAGAAAGATCTCCAGTTTTATTCTATGCAGGCTGGTGATGCTGTAGTGCAGGCAGGCAGGGTAGGAAGGGATGCCAGTGACATTAGGTAGAGCTACATTACCACCAGCAATAACAAATGCTAATGGCAGCCACCAGCTCTTCCAGTAGGTGACCAGTGCAACTTTGAGGTACAAAGATGCACATCACCATCACCTTGAGGATGATGGTACCACAGGTCATGGGAGTTGAATATTCAGATCCTGATCTTTCTTTAGTGCAAGGATGAAATATTTAACCTCTCCTTCCGAAGTTTACCCAGCTGAAAAATGGGTGCAAGATTATTTTGCAGGACATATTTCCAGCTGGGCAGTGTTTGTACAGTCTGAGAGGCATGTCCTACATCAGTAGGTAATTTATTACCTGGCTGCAAACTCAGCACATAGTCAGCCCTGACTAAAAAGCAGGCCTGAAATAAAATTGTACCTTAGGTTCCTCCAACTTTCTGACTACATGGTGCGCTGAAGCAGAAATGTCAGCCATGCAAACCCACACACAGGTCATTTTACGGGATAGTCAGAGGACATCATCCATCTCCTCAATGCACCCTCAATGGTGTGTGATAGCATGCTACAATGCAGTCCAACACAAGCACTAAAATTCACCCGTGTGCCTTCACAGTCTTGTATTTTCTTGAGTGTCCCAGACCTCATGTCACCATTTTAACTGGATAAAGGTCTATTGTATTTTCAGTTCTGCTTTTGTTTTTTAAAATACAGCAAAACAGTCAACATGAATAATGCTTCTTCTAGACCAGTACTTTGAGGAAAGCTGTTCCTCTACTGTTTGATAAGATAAACAAAAGTAAGATATTCAGTATGGAGTGCAATAGCCAGCTATGTTCCTAACCCTTTCTTAGGTATTATTCCTAAAATCAGGATATGGGAGGAGACATTCATGAAGGTGGAATGTTTTCAACTGTTTTGAGACCTTGCTCCACGATTGGCTTTGGTTGACATTTGTGTCTACAGTCAAATCTAATTAATAGATGAAATAACTGCCCCACATAACAAGCTTGGTAAGCCATTCATTAATGTAAGGTAGAAAGACATTATATTCTCAGGTACACCCACATAAATACAGGAAAGAAAAAATCTGTTTCAGTAAGACTATTCATATTATCAAATCTGGCCACCTGAATACTGCAAGTTAAGAAATTAATTCAGGTGAGTACAAAAGCTGTGACTGGTTCCAGCTGCATTTATTTTATCCTAAAAATGAAACAGATTGAACCAAAATCTACTCTGCAAGAGACTGTGTAAAGAGCAAGATTTTAAGCCAGAATATTGTGGAAATCACAAACAAATGTTATGAGACAATTTCAGCTAGTAAAAGAAGTGGGAGGGAAAAAAAAGCAGTTCAACACCACTGGCTTAAGGGGAACCATCCCAAATACCATCAGCTGGGAATCTGGCAGTGTCATAAAAAAAGTTTAGTTTCCGTGCTACCATTGGTATATCTGGTACTTTTAGTTATGATATACATCTTCTTACAGACTGCAACAAAAGAAACCAAACCAGAATTTTAACAAAGGGCATCACTCCAGGTAAGTGTCAAAGAATAAACGTCTCTGTTCTACCAGCTCTGTAAAAGAAGGGGAAAAAGTGTTGAATGTAGCAGAAGTGTAGTCCATGATACACTACGCTGCAGAAAAGGATGAACTACCAGAGGTACAAGTCCATGGAATGGTATAATTACTTCCTTTATAAATTTGCACTCTTCTGGTTATGTACGTACATTTTAAAGATCCTCCATCCTTCAAAAGGGCATGGGAGGAGGGGGGCTGGCTCTGTGTAGTTGCTGGTAAGAAATCCTAATCTCAACATTGGTGTAAACTAGAGGTGTCTATACATTTGAGCACTTCCTGTTTTCACTTCGTGATCAAATACGTTCTTTGCAGGGCAAATAGGGGAGCACTTGAGGGAGGAAAGCAGAGATGTCTGAGAGGCTAATTGAGTGTACTAAGGACTCCTTGGCATAGAGGAAAAGGAGTCTTCCAAAGCTATGAATAAACTCCCTGCTTGGGTCAGATTTCTTGCTGTTTCTTTTCTTTAACCACCTTTGAACTCAAATAAAAACAGCCTTAATGTCAGGTTTACCTTTCTGATGTTGTAATCTTTATGTACTATTGAAAAGCTTATACTACTAGACTAGGATTTCCTCTACTTTCTTAAACACTGGATATTATCCAGAAAAAGCATACACATTTCCAACCAATTCATCCTCAGCCCTTTCATCTTCTGGTACTGCTGTAATTCCAAATATAAGACAGAGCTCAGTAAGCGAAGGAGAACATGACAGAAGCTCCTACTCCTTGCATTTTGATTTCCAACAATAAAAACATGCATGCGTGTCCTATTTCAAATATAATTAAAGTTACTGTAAAATGGGAGCTGTGATAGGGGATAGAAATTTTTTTGAGACACAGCCTGTCAGATATATTCATTCTGCATCAGAGTTCAAGTGCCTGTCTCTTCAAGAAAGTCACTTAGGCAATTCAATTTTTAAAATCAGCTACCTGATTTTAAAGGAGTTTGCAAACTGATTGAATAAAGGAAAAAAAAAGAAATATTTAAAATCATAAGTAAATACAGTTAGTCAGAACTGAGTTACTCTCTTTGAATGTGACAGTCTAAAGGAATTTCAAGTTTAATCCACACCGTAAGAGATGGGCTGCCACTGCCTTTCCTTCCAGGGAAACCAGAGGTTAATGATTTTTGTCATATTGAGACTAACAGCTAACAATTGCTACAGTTGGCCTTTAGTATTTTATTTGTCCTTTTGAGGTATTCAGAATAGGTGACAATGGCTTGCAGTTGAGAACATATGTAGAGAGACCCCTGTGGCTTATGGAAAAGTTGCTCCATGCTGGTTGGGTGTTTGGAAAAAAAATACAACCAGAGCTCTTTTATGTTCCTCTCCTTAATGAATGCATGAATGTCAAAATGTACCAATGGCCCATTCAGGGGGCAAAGCCTAAGCAGCTCCTTCTTTAAGAACACATCCTGAGATGTAAAATACATTTGCCTAACAAATTAAAATAATGAGATAATTCAATTAGTTTCTTTAAAAAAAAAAAAAAAGAGAGAAAGAAAAAAGGGTACATCAGGGGATTATTGTAATACAAGAACAGGTCATACAGCACAAAGGAGGAACAAACCAATTTGAAATAAGGTTAGAGTAGTAATGAAGGAATGTACATTGAATCATGGACTGCCAATGTAAAGATATTTACTTGAAACTATAAAATTGTGCATCGCAGATTCCCCTGTTCTGGCTCAGCCAGCGTTGCGCTTTGAATGGACAAGCTAATTTGAGGAAAAGTGCAAGATCTTTAAAAGAAAAGAGTTTTCTTCCTTCCCTGCATGTGTTTATGGCAAGAATCTTTCTGAATTTACATTGCACTGGTCAGGGGTCTCCATTATCAGTTTGCAGGTCTGAGAATTACAGCACAGTAAATCTTTCAACACCTGCAAACTCATTAAAGCTTGGACGGTAAAAGGTTTGGGGCTTTTTTGTGTTCATTTAATTTGATTTTTGTGAGGCCATCCTCAGCAGTGATGGCAAATTTCCTCAATTCAGGCAGGGTGGAGAGCGTCAGGAGAGAGAGGATGGAAACAAGGAAAAGGGATTTCAAAAAGCCGTGAGGACTTTCCTCAAGAGAAGTGAGAGGCAGTTGATTGTTTAATAAGCATGTGTCGAATGCTTTCAAGGAGCGCGTGAGAAAGGCAGGCAGGGAGAAAAAAAAACAACCCAAGATATCACAAATTTCATAGGAGGAAATGGAGTTAACATGGAGACACGTACAAGCCCCACTGGTTTATTTGTGGCCCTGCTTTTTGCTGTCTGCCTGTACTACTTCTCTAAAGATACCCTACAGCTAAATGAAAAACCCTTCACTCACACTCACTCGACTTCCAAATTAAAAACATTTTACAGGTTAGTAAATCTCCAGCTGAGGTGATGTAGCAAAGAACAGCTGTGAAGTAATTTTGATAATGATGAGAATAATAAGCACATGGCAAGGTTCAGGGCTTTGCTGTTGCAGCTTCAGTGCTCCTGAATAGATAAAAGTGATTAAATACTCCTGATTATCCCTGACCAATATGTAATGGATTTACAGCCCTTTCAATTAGTCAGTATTTGCTTAGGACTCATTATTTTGTCTTTGGTTAAGTAATCAGCCCAGAGACTCATGTTCTGTCTAATTCCTCTGAGCCAAGTGGGTACAGGGCACCTGACCTTTGAAATGGCCATAGCTGGGAGGCAGGAATAACCACTACTCCAGCAGAGACACTGGCTATTCCAGCTAATCCTGACCCCACAGGCCAGATCAATGCACCTTAGTTTGCTACTAATGTCCTTACATCAAAATGATGGTTTAGAAATGTGGATCTATCGCTCCCCCCTTTAGCTGTGCTGCTAGCAGAGCAGTTCGATAGTCCCTATCATAAATAAATTGGGTACCTTGTCCTGAAATCATTACACTGTAACCAACATCAGCTACCATGGAAATTTATAAAACTTTGGTAGAAGGAAAGGTAGTTAATAACTGTTAGCATTTTAAGCCTTATCAAGTGAGAAACAATTTTACAGTGAGAGGAAAAGGAAAATCAATTGATAATTTTACCAGTTTCCATTATTTCCCACATGAAATAAACTACAAAGAGCGTTACTCGGTTTTCTGTGGAACTGTGTTTTGATGCCTAAGTGAAGCCATAGTGCTCACCAGGACACCAACGCATAAAACCAATTGCAAGCAGGAGGATGAAGATAGCTCATGGAAAGAAATGCTTTTTCACCTATTCAATCTCTCTCCCCCAAATACAAATATGGTTAGCTTTTAACATAATAGACTTGAAAAGAAAGTAAAGAGGTGCTTTTTTTGACACTTGTGCAACTGGAGAATTAGGGAACCTCTAAGCTTTCTACGTTTCACAAAAAGTAACACACAAGTTTGCAAGGTGCTGCTTTGACTTCTCTAACATCCCACAGCATATGTCAGCAAATGACAGACTGGGGCTCTGTCTTCCATCACTTACATATGCAGTTTGTGTATACAGAGGCCAGCCAAAAAGAATCCAGAAAGAAGAGCTTTATATATGTTAAGCCAAGAACCTCCTGTTTTTGTCCTTAGGAACATTTTGAATAGTTCAAAGCAAAAAATGGTTACTTCATATGTGGGTGTTGTTCTAGGCTAAGGCTTTGTACTCTCTCTCTTGGCATGTATCTGTGTATTTATGTATATATATAGGTTTCTTTTAGATTTGTCATGATTCCAAGAGCCAAGAAAAAAAAATGTCTAAAAGACATAACAAAAAAAAAAAAAAAAAAAAAAAAAAAAAAAAAAAAAAAAAAAAAGGCAACAATAATCGAGCCCTAATAATGGTCCAAAAATTATGGGGACAATTGATTTCTAATAACGATGAATAAAACTCATTAGGCACATGAAGAGAAATCTATTCTGGTTTTGGGCACCACTTACTGTGAGATGCTGGAAAAGCCACGCTCTCATGATATTTGTTGCTACTTTGGGGAAAATGCCTCTTTTCTTTTGACGCTTTTTGTCCTTGTCTGGGTCATCGTCATCCCCTGTACCAGGTGAGGCTACGCTGTTGTCTAAACCGTCTCCTACAACAAAGAGAAAAACAGGAAGGAGGGGACATTTAATGAACAAAGTATGGAACCCAAAAAGTATCATAAATTACCAAGACTACCACAGTTTTATTTTGATTTGCCAGATCAGGCACATACAGTATCTCATTATATATGAGCGCTGATACAAATATGTAAAAATTAGAAACCATGTCTCCTCAAATACTAATTTTGCTTCTCACACATGCATATATCATTAATTCAATTATAATTGTGTGCTTGACATAGTGCAATAGCTCTTTGTCAATTACGGGATTCGATGTGGGAAAACCTGCCACACGAAAACCCATTCACTGTAAATGCATCCCTACAACCATTCTGAATACATACTATAAGTAATCAAGTTAAATGTTCTGTAGTCTATATATTCGGGGCCCTCTGCAAGGTGGCAGTAACCGTGTCACTGTTCAGTGCACATAACACACTGTCAGATCAGCCCTTCCCCGCAACCAGCACCTCCCAACACACATACATCTGCACGCACAAACACATACACCTAGTATGACCCTGCATACAGCATTTGCATGACATGAAAACTTCTATATCTCTGCATCAGTGATTATTATCATTAAAAAAAAAAGATGCACATCAAGGTAGAGCTCTCACTTAATCAGAACTTTCCATCAACATCTTTCTCTTCTGTGCTTTTCCCTGGCATTAATTGTGCATTAGCAAAAATCATTTACTTTTAACAGTCATAGTTATTTTTTCTTGCCCTCCAGCAAAAATGCCTTGAAAGCCTGCCTGGAGGGCATCTAAATTATGTATCTGAAAAACTCTTCTGGCAAGGCATTGCAGGACCCCTACTTTCTTAAAATTCATACGAGCACGTCTTCCTGTTTTTGGGAAGGCATCAATCAAGAGCAGCAATATATGCCATATTCCTACATTAATATTTGAACTAATAACTTTAAAAAAAGGAAAGAAACAAGATCCGACTTGTGGCATAATCAAATGCAAAATAAATGAAGAATACTGGGACAGCACTGAGACTTTATAGATTGCTGTGTTTTCCTTACACATCATTAGCCCGGAGCCACACGAAAGAGGAAAACAGAGAAGTGGAGAGTTTATGCTCCCTGCTGGTGTTTAAGAAGCCGAGGTCCTGGAAGGACATCTGGGAATTGTGCTGAGATGGTGGTTTTTGTAATTTAAGAATAGACATTCATTAGCAGTAAATGCCATAAATCCCATGCTAAGTAAAAACCTTGTCCAAGAAAGCCTAAAACAATAAACTCTGTGCTCAATGTAGCCTGAGCTAGACGCTCCATAGCTTCCTGAGGAATGCTATAGATTCACGAGCTAATTCCTATAGCCTTGTCTAGCTCTGTAGTGCTGCTAAACGAAATACGTTGCTGCTACATACAGTCCATTTGCTTCAAAACTTGCATTTCAGCTCCATCTTCCCTCCCATGCCAGATCACCCTTCTACTGCCTCCCCTCTGCAAAACCAACCCTTTTGGATTGGGGAGACAAAAAAGCCACAGCAAAGAGCTGGCAGATTAATTTTATTGACATTTCCATTTTCACTGCAATGTGATACCCTCCATCACATGGAAGAGATGACCCTCACTATTTACAGACTGACAGGCCACTTCATTACAACCACCCTGCCCCAAGGCAGAGCAGCTCCTTTCCATCTGCCCAAACACCAGAGCAAGACCCTGAAGTCACTGCTCTCTTTCTCATGCTTCTTTTCTTTTTGGTTTGTTTCTGTTAATGATAGAGAAAGGAGAGTCAAATCACAGCAAGTTAATCGAAGAGTTTATGGAAGCCCTATACACTGTAAGCAGCTGTTCACTTTTGCAAGATGTTGGTTATTTAGAAAGCACTCATTTCCGTTGCTTCCTCCCCCCCCCCCCCCCATATTCTACCCTACCCCTCTCTCTCTCTCTCACACACACACACACGCGCGCACACACACACACACGCGCGCACACACACACACACGCGCGCACACACACACACACGCGCGCACACACACACACACGCGCGCACACACACACACACACACTTTCCACTATGCCAAGGAACTGCTGCAAGGCAAATTCTCACAAACACTAATGGCTTCTGACTGCTCCTTGGCAACCCCAGCATTTTAACCTGGGTGGATATGCTCTCCAAAATACAGACACTGGAGCTATCTCATCAGCTGTTCATGTGACACAGATGGAGAGTGGCTATTAGGAGCCAGGCAATGGGCCTTGGGGATCTGAGGTGCTGTACTGTAGCCTCAGGCAATTTTGAAAAGCAGTACCCGGAGATGGGGGGAAAAAAAATCCCTACTGAAAGTGCAAGTTTGAAGTCAGTCGGTCTGTTTGTCTATCTGTCGTGAGGATAAAGATATCTTTGTCTCTTTATGTAAAAGCTATGTGTGTATGCACAAGATGCGTGGAGCTATAAAACTTCTGCTCTGCACTATCCTTTTGCACTGCAGAAGCACCCGTTCACTCTCCGTATAGACAAATCTCTGTCTGTCTGCATGTACATACTCTCCTGTTTGTGAGCATCCTCAGTAGGAGTCACCTACTAGCTACATCAGTGTTTAGACCTTTTAGAGACATTGTTAATATCCTGGTTTTAAAAAGCTAATAGCAGCCTGGGAGAGTTCAGCTGAACCTCTCATTGCCTTCCTACCTTAAGCAGCCATCAAAACGGTAAGAGCCGGTCTAGATTCTAGTCTGTTCCATACCCTCATGAAAGGAAATTCAAATATCATACCTCCAAATGAAGTCAAAAGATGAATACAGGAAGATTTGTTGCTGCTAGTGAACTACAGGCCCAATCCTGCTAAACTCTATTGTCATATTTTAAATAGGACTACAACTCCTCACATTAATGGATATTGTCCAGTAGCCAGAAATCATGGAAGCAGCCCATAAAGGACTTTTCCAAGATAGAATTATTTACTTCTTGGATATGGAAGCCTGATCCTAGTTTACTGTATCCAAATAAACATAAGTTATTTGAAATGAAGTGAAAGAAATTATGAAAAGTGAAATAAAATGGTCAGGAAAGCCACTCTGTGGCAGACTGGATTAACTATAATTTAACTGCTGTATGAAGGAGTCCAAATTCAAATCATTTAAACCATCATTACAAGTGATTCTGCTTATGTGAACTGTTCATATCCTGATTTGGATGGTCATTTGTAAGAGGAGTAGAGTCAAGTCATAACTTGTATGGAAATTGCAATTACATCAGCATGGTGATCTTAATTTTCAAGTGGGGAAATTAAGTCTAGATTTTGGCCCATTGACTCTCACACAGCAGCAAAAAATAAAAAATAAAAAAAAGAAGGGTGACTTTCTCCTGCTTTGCACAATGTACACTCATTTATTTTTGTGCAAAAAGTACAAGTGATTGCAAAACCCTATCACTGTTCTAGGAAAGTGGGAATTCTTAAGTGGCACTCTCTTTGTGGAGGTGTCAATGACTACACAGGATTCAAGCCAGTAGAGAATTAGGCATATTACCCAGCTTGTTTAAGATTATATCAATGCTATATAATAGTCTCAATAACCCCTATAAAAGATGGAGAGAGTTTAAAGAAACTTTGCAAATTGACCCACATGGGGTTCCTTAGAGACCTTCTCTTCCAGGGGAAGGGTTTGTGGAGGAGGCTCAAGATGCAAGTCGTCTATGCAGCGGGAAGTTAGGCTTCTACTAGCCCTGTGTGCAGACACTCTTAGACGTACTAAGGGTTTCTTCCCACAAGATACATTATTTTGCATTGAAAGCAAAGGCAGTTACCTCTTACTTAAAACATACTGAATAACTACTTAGGGCAGGGTTTCCACTGCACCATAATTTCAAACTTAACTTGCTGCAAACTGATTCCTTTGGACAGATTAGTTTGCTGACCCCAGCATCCATATAGCTGAGGACTCTTCAGGAAATAGAGTCCAGTCCTACAGAAGGCCCCTCCAGTCTTGCTGAATCAATGACAGTCCTCCATACCATTAGTATTACCTCACCCCTAGTCCTCATATGTGTTCCTCACATAGTAAAGACCATGCTGAAGCAAGTGCTTTTTACCATTTGTGAACAGGATGAATAACAGATTACAAATCTACACAAAATTACAACTGAAAAGGATAAGCCAGTCAGGCCAAAGTACACAAGTCTGGTAACAGTCCAAATCCAAACTCTAGAAATAGTTTCTGTTACCATCATAACAAGTAGAGCAGTAAGAAAAGTAAATTTCTGGAAAAATACATTTCAAGAACTTGAACACCCAGTGTTCAAGTTTCTTCACCATCCATGCCCCTTAACACTTTATGTTTTGTTATAGTAAAGGAAAAGAGGGAACTAAGGCAGCGGAAAGATAAGACGTCACCTTTTTTCTAAAAATAGTGCAAGCAATATGAAAACCAAGCTGAAGGATTCTGAAAAGGAAAGGCGCAGTGCGCTATATTGATCTTAAGTAAACTATTCTACAATCTTTCCGTCCAGTATTTTGATGGAGCAGAATATGTAGATACAATGCAAAACAAAGAGGAAAATCTGCGTGCCACATATTCACAATTTGCAACTATTTTTTGGTACTTATAATGTGTCCATCTGGACACATAAGTATTGTAAACCATTATTAATAAAGATGTTCGACTTAGTAATATGATCCACATTACCACTGGGGAAAAATCTTAGAAATCTGGTTAATTGCCACTGCCAAAAAGCTAGAAAGAGAAGTGTTTGATTATGTTTTGAAGATAAGTCTGTGCTATGAGGAGGACTAGAGAGGGAAAGTCAGCTCCAAAATCAAAGACCCTTCAGGAGAACTCCTTATCTTCATTCCACCCTGTTAAAATTGTCAGGCTTTTAGCCTTACAGCTTCAGCAGATCGCAGCTCTTTGAATGAAGTGCTGGGTGTGGGGAGGTTTTTTTGTCCTTTTAATGATCACTGTTCATAGAAGTTGTCTTAGTCTTCTCACCCCACGGAAGCAATACTTATTTACTGCATCTTACTGTCTAGGGAAAATGAGTTAGGATAGGTTATGGGTGGCAAACCTAGGACTTCAAAAACCACAAACGGTTCAAGTGGGCATCCCAGCTTGGAGCTGTGCCATCGTCAGCAGTGTTCTGCCAGCATATGTGCTGGCTTTGCTGAATTACTTAACTGCAGGAAGAGAGGAGCCATCAGAAGCTGTTTAGACCTGGCATAGGCATCCTAGGCTGACCTGCATGTTCAGCTACCACTTGCCCCATCCTAGAGTGTGGTTTCCTCAAATGAGCTGCTGTAATCAGCCCCACTGTGTTCCCTGCCCTTGTGTGTTTCTGAGACACTAGACACATGTCTCATGGTGCTATGTCATATATTTCAGTGAGCATCTTGTAGAGAAAGAGAGGTTGGACACGGGTGTACTAAAAGGAACAGGAAGTCTGCAGACATACAGCCCTACCATCTTTCTACAGAAGAGGTTATCCTTTTGCCTTGCTAGCAGCAGGGAGGACATGAAGAGTTGGCTCCCTTTCTGCTGTTCTTTTGTAAGATCTTTTGCTTTCCAGAATATAACTCAGCAATTCCACTGGGCTGACACTGTAAAGACGATACATACAAATTTCATACAATCTGAGCATTAATAACTGTTGTAAGTTCAAACAGGAAGAAAAGGAAGAGAACTTAAGCCACTCTCAAACCTCACCTACAAAGCTATTCTACGCAATCTAATCACATTTTAGTGTAGTTTGTCGGTCAGGAGCAAGTCCCTATTGCCATCTGGCAAAATGTGCTAGAGGCGTGAAGAGTTACACAGTATCTGGTATTTAGAGTGTATTTACAACAAGAGACAGAATAAAAACTGTTCCTTTTCTATTTCTGGGTAGGCACCTCTCTATAATCACTAATTTATCTTATTTTCAAAAAGCATTCACAAATATTTTATTATTTATTCCAAGGTAGGAATGACATTCCAGCTACATTATTGTTATAGCTCTGCATGCTATAAAATCAGTGATTCAAATCTTTCAAAACTATTTGCAGAACTGTAACATTTCACATTTCCCCTTTTATTATTTTCCTGTCCAAAAATGAGAAAAAAAGACTGGCTTTTTTGTGCCCTTAATTGTCTGTGTTTAAAGCTTGTGTTTATTTGTGAAGCAAATCAGAAATTCTTAGAGATTATATTCAAAAGTCAACAACATATTTTTTCTAGCTTTTTAAAGAGCAAACTAATAAACAGCAGTTTAAGCTCTTTTATACAGCCAGGAGGTTCACAGTTTGTTCATTATAACCCAGCATTTTTTCACATCAGGTGAAAAAAAGTGGTCCAATGCAGACAAGGGGAATAGTAAAGCAACCTGCTAATTACTGATCTCTCTTACGTTCCTGCTGTGCTAAACTGTCCGGACATGTTGAAGTGAAATTTTTCTGCGATTTTCAAGTGACTAGTTCATGGCCCACTGCCGTGGAGTGCAGGAGAAGGGATGAAATGCTTTAGTTTACATGCAACATTTACTAACTGTGTGGGTTTTCCGACATTAAAGAGGGGACAGTGACCCATGCCACCTTTTTCACACTCAAAAGAGCACTGAAAAAACAGTCTTCATAGGCTTACCTCAGGCTTCCCTGGCCCTTAACACCCTCCCCCCAGGGTAGGAGCAGAAAGAGAAAAAAGAAGGGATTTTATGCTCCTTTCTCTTCAACTTTTCAGGCGGTATAAGCAGCATTTAGCAAATTCAGCCTCCAAATGGCTCCAAATGCTCTGAGCTGCAGGGGCTCATCCTTTGTTAGCCTCCCTCTATTTACACAGGATTTACGCAGGCTCTCCACTGAAGAGACCACATGTTTCTGACAGAAAGCACTTCCATTCACACTGCATCAGGCAACAGGATTGTAACCACTGCAGCTTCACGCTGACCTGAGATTAGGGATTTCAGCAACATTGAGATGGTAACAATCTGCTAACTAACGAAAATTATCCATGGAGAACTCTGCTGCTTACTCCAGTTAAAACTACCGTGGCCAGATAGATTAGGTTACTTAAAAGGACAATTAAGAACTACTACTGTCAAGAATATGCGTGTCCATCTACAAATAACATACGTACACAGAAAAATATCAGCAGGGGAAAAAAAAAGAATAAAGAAAAAAAAATCAGACTGCAGCTTGGATTAAAACAATTTCACCCACTGGCTGAAGACATAAAGTGTAAAAACAGACAGATGGACACATATGTAAATGTGGCTGCATTTGTTTCTCTGGAGCTGGCAAGTTAGTAATAACAGTATAGTTTAATAATTTATTTTCCATGGTATTTTCACACTGGTTAACTGGGCAGCGGCAACATCCATGTGGAACTTCAGGAGCAGAATAACTCCTTCTAAATAATTGTTACTGGGGCAAACAAACTGAACCAGGCGACCTCTCTTGGCTCTACCTACAGAGATTCAGTCCTGGAGCCTGATATCAGTCTGGGGTTTTTTAAATTTTACTTGGGTTTTTTGGTTTGGGGTTTTTTTGGTTTTTTCTTCTAAACTCGGTTTGGCCAGTCAGGATTTCTACACTGACATTTTTTCCAAATTTAGTATTTGTGTCAGGGTTTCTCAAAATGGATTACACTCAAGCACAACAAATGTTGCTGGTTGGAGCTTGTGCTTTTTGCTCAATAGCCTGTCATGGGGCAAAAGAAAATTATGTGGGAACACAAGGCCAGAAAGGACCACACAGATCCAGTTTTCGATTAGTTTTATTTTGTTGCCTTAATTTAGTTAATTATTTTGCTTCTGCAGCAAAGAACAAAACAATTTACTTTTATAATAGTAACTCATACATGCATTCGGATAAGCACGTAAAAAGCAGACGGTATATTCTAAAGTTCTCCATAGTATATCATAATAAAGCTCTTCTGGGCACTCAATGATTCATTTTTAGCGATCTCTCAAATGCCCTTACCCACAGTTAACACTCAGATTTTATTAAGGAAGAAAGCAGGGACAAATGTCCACTTAAGTCCCAGCTCTCAAATTCAACTCTGCTTGCGCTGCAGTACCTAAAGCTAAAGCTTCTTTAATGTTCTATTCACCTCCCCTGTGTGGCATTTCTGCTAACACAGAGTTCACAATCTTTCAGCCCCAAACACAGAAGGCTGCTATCTTCAAGTCATCCAAGGAATGTGCCAGATACTATCATCTCCCCTGCAATACAAAGAACCAGAAAGAGGCAGAGACCAAAAGGAGACCATACTGATCAGGTTACTAAAGTCCAGAAAGTCTTTCCCAGAATGCTAAATGTTAATCTTTGAACCAGCAAATGTTATAATTAAGATCCTTGTAGTTGGAGGAAATGCTAGCTCGAGAAGCCAAAGGTACAGCTATTTGAAGTTGTACTTTCTTTGCACGTTTATCCTAATCTCGCACCCCTCATGCTGGCGTAACCGCCACCAAGCACTTTGTTCTGTTCAAGCAAAATTATCATTAATGTCAGCGGCAGTTTTGCCTGAGTAAGGAGTGTAAGACCAGATCCTTGTCTTGTTCACACAGAATTGCAAGCAATGCACAATTCCAGGGGAGACATACTCATTAAAACTTGTGGCTTATGGTGATTTATGATGCTCTTCTGTGTAACAGTGAAACTCACTTTGTACCTCACTGTGAAAGTGTTCTGTTCACTTGTTTCTACTTGGTTTTAACTTCAATTGCCCCCCTCCCCACCTCAGCACAAGTTGGTAAGTTTACACCTAGGTTTTGGCACCTAGGCTGAAGGAAAGCATTATTAAATTAGGTTTTAAGTATTCTGTCTGCTTTGGTAATTACTTTGCAGTGTGAATGTAAATAGCTGTTATTCTGTTTAACTTTGTCTTCCTACTAAATGCTACCACACAAAATGTCCTTGTGCCTCAGTCTAAATGGAGTTCTTTCTAAATCGCTTTTCTATATATTTTTGGAGAAATATTTTTAGCATTCTCATAGTAATTCTGTCAAGAATACCAGCTGCAGACTTTGGCTACAGCTGACACAACAATAACAAGTCATTAAAGAAAT
>VZTM01009734.1:1885-17711 GCA_013400555.1 Jacana jacana | reverse complement strand
GACAGTTGATTTGTTGTTAGAGTACGTAGCAACACTGTATGCTGACTGTTCCAGAACTATGGAGATACATTAGACTTACAGGTTAATTTGTCTGTTCTGGACTGAAAGCTGAAATGCGAATACCATTTTTATACTTTGCTAATAAAAAGTATTTTTTAATGCTGGTAATTGAATTATCTTTGCAAGTTGTTTAAACCTAAAATAAGAAACACTTTTCTGTTTCCAAAACTTGGAGAACTGGTTCCACTTTGAAATTTTTAAAAATGAGAAATACCGCCTGTGTTATACCACATCAAAACACGTGTTTCTTTAACGAGGAGCTAACCTTATCAGAACAAACCATTTTGGAATCGAGTTACCAGGATTTTACTAGCCATAGTTAGGTCAGATGTGGTTTAAACAGTTTCTAGTAGCAAGAATTCAGTGGAAAGTAGGGGTCCTTTTCTGTTGAGCTGGGGATTCTTAAGTGAAGTATCTTGTTGCTCAAATTTCAAGCGTATTTTGTGTTTGTGAACTTGAATCATGTTCCAACTCTTAAGAGAAGGATCTGTATATTTCTGCATAATCTCCCTGAGCTCCTGGCTACCTGCTTGCTGCCAAAGGTTGAGGTTTACCTAATAATGCTGTTCTCCTTTCAGTCTGGGGCTGCTACTTGCTTTGTTTCTCCACGCCCCTCTTCTCTCCCTCAGCTTCCATTTGAGTAACTTTGGTGCTGCTTTTTCATGGAGTCCATATATTTCTCTAGGGAACAGCATGAAAGTGAAAATAGTTTGAGTGCTCAGAAGATGTAGAATACTGCTTCTGAACCTGCAGAACTTTATTAAGATAATTCACCAATTTCTTGGAGAAACTTAGTTGTCCTGTGAACTCAATAGGATGAAAAGATACTAATCACATTGTGAATGTTATGCACAGAAGCAGAATTATTTAGAACAATGTAGTTACTTTAGAATTTGCCTACTTTTCTTTAATTCATACAGAATAATAAACATTAAATGGCCCAAACTTTGTTTTGAGCCATGGAGCACTTTAGTTAATTTCTTTCCAAAATCTGGAAGGAAAATTACTTCCAAAACCAACTTCCTCCTAATAAAAAGACCAACTCTTGTTCTCTTCAAGATGTTTCACTCAGCCTGTACTAAAATTCAAGTTGGTGTTCATGTCCTCAGTAGATGCTGAACTGAGCAGCATTAGAATATTATGTTTGTGCTAGCTGTATCAGACCTTTTGGTTTTAAACATACTCTCTTTTGGTGCAAGGAGGAATAGCTAACCCTGTTCACTGTGCCTTACCAGTTTAGGTAACAAATAGTTTGTGAAACAAACAAAACATTTTATGTTAAGATTTCCTCCCATGTTATACTTGGCAGTATTTTCGTGCCCAGAACTGGGTCTATAGCTCTGGGGGGTTTGGTTGTTTTTTGTTTTGTTTTTGTTTTTGTTAAACATTCTAATGTTTTCTTACAAAAACCCACATAAAACTAAGCGTCAGAACTTCACATATGTGTGAACATTGCTGTTTGTGAAGTATGGCTTGGAATAAATTTTAAGTTATGTTATTGTTTAATTAGGGGAACAAAATGGTTAAAAGGGACTTACAGAGCAGAGTTCATTCTTTGCCTTTGCTAAAACTTCATAAACCCAGTTTTTGTTGGCAGACTGTTTATGTTTCAGTTATCCCCTGCTCTGCAGTACTGAGCAAAAAATGGTCTTGATAAAAGGGAGTTAATCCAACTGCTAAATGTTGTTATAGTGGGAAAGTTAGATTTTTTTTTTCTTCTCTTGTGGCTGTTAAAAATTATTCTCGGAAGGCACAACTTTGCTTTAGTTTAAAATGACTGGTTAAAATGAAATTATAACTATCTTCAGTACCGCTGCCATCTGTGTACTTTTTATATGTGTCTGGAGAATATACATTTCTGCAGTTTATGGCCCAACACAGTGTTCCTTTTGGACTCTCTATGCTCATAAACTGTTTAATACTGCTGAGGAAAAGAAATGAGAAATGGTAGAGCAGTTTCCTGTTTTCATGTGGTGGTGAAGTATAGAAATGAAGGTAATTTAAAGTTATGTGATACTGGAGTTCAGTTTTCTTTTTCTTTTATAGTGTTCCCTCCATTGCTTTTTCCATTTTACAGTACAAGTGACTTTGCCAAAAGCTATCATTCTGCACAATTGCACACATGAAATTATGTAGAAGGAAGGCACCAGCATTAACATATAGGAGAGGGAGTTGAGGTTTGGTTTTGATCTGCTATTCGATCATAGACAAGGCTTGTTATAAAGGAGGGCAGTCACTTTCCTTCATATTTGCCTTGACTTGAATTTCTGAAATACTTCAAAATAAATTAGCAGTTTCTTGGGTCTTCTACCCCTCATTCTCATTTCAGTTCTCTGGGTTCCCTTCAGCTGATTTACATCATCTTGAAAGTGAGGTGGCCAAAACTGAGACAGCATTTCCAGATGCATCTCTACCAAAGTTCTGGTATGGAGAAAGTTTTCTTCTCATGCCTTGCAGGATGTCCTCTAGTTTGTGCATATAGTACACTGTTTGCTTTCATTGCAGCAGTCTGATGTGTTCTACTTGCTGGTCATTAAAGCCCTGGATTTGCGTCTGCTGACTTTGTTGCTCCTCCTTCTAATCTGTTATTTTTCTTGACTTGTCAGGATGGTTTTGAATACTAATTTCATATTCTAGAGTACTTGCAGTCTCCTTCCTGCTCTCCTGTTTTTGCAAGGAAAATGATTGTTCTTTCTATTACAGATTCTTTGATGTAACTATTGGATAGAACCAGACTTCAAGCAGACTGTGCCATTTTGTTTAGTAAGAGACCTTTAAACACTGGTAACTTCTATGTGTCATTTCCCAATAAACTTTCCATCTACCCTGTAATAGATTAATCTAAGTTATATTTCTCTAGTTTAAGTAGTATACCTATATAAAATGTTCTGCTAAAATAAAACCTCAGTATTTGGTGGGGATTTTTTTTCTGCCCTGTTGTGTTGTTTACTTTGTATGTGCTGTAGAAAACAACTGTAATTCTACTTGGTCTTTATGTCTTTGGGAGCTTATGGTTTGGCAAGATGTGCTGGTTTTGACTGTGTGAAAAATTGCCTGAACCTTTATGCCAATAATCTATTTGTGACTCTGCAGAGAAGTACTTATGTTTTGACTATTTCATTCTTTGCACATGTTTTCTTGTGCCTCCTTGTCCTTTGATTCTGTTTGAACTGCAGGTTCTCAAGGAATATTTCTGCCTTTGCATGATGTCTAACTGAAAGTGATTCTAGTCTCTAGACAGGAGAGCAATGCAAAGAACAGTTGACCAGATTATAAACTGTTGGACAAACGTTACCTGTGTGAGCTCAGTATGGACTAATACATTGTTTGATTTACAGATTCTCCAGAGTTTGTTTGGTTTATGGTTACTCTGCCCCAGGGCTTCTGGGAATAAAGAGGACCTGCTCTGCAGTTATTACACCTAAACAATATTGTACTGGCCCCCTGAGGTGTAAAGAGATGGGCAAAGGGATGGGGAAGAGGAAATTAAGATTAGGCAATGCATGTCTGTTACAGTACATATGTGCCCAGAGATCAAAAGTAAACTCTTATTTGCTTGGAAACTGGTAGTAGTAGAGATGATTATATCACTTCCCTCTTTGTGTCTACAGGACTACTTTGTGAGAATATTGCACTTGTGTGGAACCAGGTGTGCTGCTGGGGCTGCTTTTTCATGAAGTATGATCTGGAAGCTTCATGATGCAGTCTGCTTACTGCTGTTAGAGATGTGATTGGATGGTAATATCAGACAACTAGACCAAACTGTTGCAGCCAGATGGTTGATGATCCTGTGCTGCCTCGAAAATAGGAGTATCTAGGTTTACAGGACAGGCTTTTCAGTCTGCCCTTTTTCTTCTACTGTTGAGGCTCTTGTGTGTTAGAAGAGTTGTGGTGCTCACTCTGGTTTCTCTCCTCTGTTGCTTGGAATTGGAATCTATGAGCTTATCACATAGATCTCCCGAGCAACTTCATTCTGTTATTTCTACAAGAAGACTCCATCTTCTTTATTGAGAACATGTATGCTTTGTATCACTGTTGATTGAAGCTGCAGCTATCTATGTTGATTTATTCACCCCAATTTTCTATTTAAAGGAGACCTATCATTTTAACAGCGAGCATTTTTATTTGTTTGGCAGAAGTTCAGTATAATGAAACTGAGGGAGACTCAACCCAAATATGAATTCATATGAGAATCTACATGATTTTTGTAACGTCAAAACCGTCATGTTGCCTCTTGCTAAAGTGCATCTGCTGTGGCAATATTCTAGGTAACCAAAATTAGATGTAGAGGTTTTTAGAGGTGTTTATTAAATGAGACTAATGTAGAATTCTAATTAGAAATGAATGTGATGCTGTTTTTTCTTGATGAGACTACATCTGAATTTCAGTAAGACAGCATCTCTCCCCTCTAATACTCTGTTAATATTTTTGATACTCTGATTTGGATGAGATGCATTGCCCACCCCAGAATATAAATCAGTTTCTTTGTCTTTAGATTCCAGTATTTTCCCTAATTCACTTCTGTATTTATCGTACCTAATACTTTCGAACTGAGGCAAAAAATGCTCTGGTCTTCAGTGATATCTGAAGTTTTAACTGGATTCTTGGCACACTGTGGTATTATATTTTTCATGATGTGCTGATTAGCAAAATCACCTCTAATACATGAACTAAACACTACTTCTTCATGGAACTGACACCCTTAACTCTTGTAAAGGAAAATTGCTTTAAAAGTGCTTACTACTTAGATGTGTTTTGTAACTTCTTAAAGTTCCCCTATGGAAAAGGGGGGCTTGCTCAAGACTGCAGGCACATACCAGTGCTCTGGATACATTACTTCTCAAGCATGTTAGTTTAAGTAAACCAGCTTCAGATGTTGGCAGTCTTTGAGATATCGAACTGAAGTTGTTTCTCTGCAAAGCCTATGATCAGTACTAGCAAGCTACAACTGGGTAGGAAGCTTGATGTAGCCTATGTGTTTCTCCCTATGATTTTTAAATTTGTGCATCGCCAAGTGTACGTTAAGGTTTTGTTTTCTTCCAGTAGCTGTGAGAGAAGATGCAGTGAAAGGTAAGCTAGGTATGAAATACTAAGAGGATATTTTTGAATTCAGACCCTTGCCTTCTGTTATCTTCTGTGATCCTTAAACAGTGTCTTTATTCTAACAAATCCCCCATCTGCCCAGGGAAGCTTGAAATGACACCTAAGAACTGTTCCCTATTGTCTTTAGCAAATTCTCTCCATTCTCCAAAAATAGTGCAGGAGCCTGCTCCTCACCTTTTTAGTGATATGTCCTTTTCCATATAATCTTCTAGCTAGATAGCGAAGAGCTTGTTTGGAAGAAGAAATGACTGAAAAAAACATCTAAGGTTTGCATGTGCCCAAGAATTGTATGTGGGGAGAATTCTTGACTCAAAAAGTCGTCTGAATATGCACTGTCAGGATTTCCTGGGGGGTATGTGCAACGGGCTGCTTGAGGCTGGGGAGTGTTGGGCTTGTATAACTTTCTCTGGCTGTGTGGAAAAGCGGCGTGTGATGGCACTGCCTGGCATTGCATTGGAAACGGTCACACTGGGGCAGTGATCCACAAGGTTTCTGAGGGGCCTGGGTACAGAGTGTTCGCACAGAACTAGTACACTCTGTCTTAGAATGGGTACGCTCTATGCTGCTTCTGCAACGCCCCTAAAATGGAACTCCTGGAAGCAGACAGATGCTGCTGAAGCAATTCATGAAGCCTGTTCCTGCTTGTCGTATTTTCAAGGAGCAGACTGGCAATAGTAAAGCAGATGGTTACTGGCTGGAGAAACTGTTTTGGGGTTGGCAGGAATGCTCGCTGCTGTGCCTCCTTTTTCAGTTGGCTTAAGGGAGCCACAGCAGAGGGAAAAGAAGTTTACCAGGTAGAAGCTGCAAGCAGAGTACATTATGCAAATGATAAGTGAGCCTGCATTACAGAAGGTTCGAGCAGTCCAAAATCAAGCAGTGGTCAACCAATGTCAGAGATTAAACAGCAGCAAGACAACAATACATGCTTTTTTCCTTCCTACCTGCCTTATAATTAATTTCGTACCTGGTTCATACCTGTTGGTGAGCCCAAACAAGGATGTCAATCATCTGAAAAGCAACCCGGGAAATAAAAGGTAGTGGGCAGTTGTGCAGCTGAACAGGCACTAATGAAGGCAGAATGGAGGGGCAGGAATGTCGTTTCTGGCAACAGCACAGATTTTTGAACATAAGAACTGCATCTTCACTAAAAAGAGTAAGTGCAAGTAAACGTGCTAACCAGGTTATTACTCCAAACAAGCAATGAAGAAGAGCGTTAGGTGCTTGGAACATCCTTTAAACTTCTAACGGCTTTAGGAAGGAATTTGTTACCTGGCATTATTGCAGTGCTTTGTACTTTAACTAAAGGTGAGCCAATACCTGGCTGTGTACAGCCTATCCTTACATTACTTAGGGCTTTTCTGCATCATCAGGCCAGTCTCCTGGTTTTAGTCTGCACGTTCTGGTTTTAAAATGCATCATAATATGCTGTATGTGGAGTTGTAATATATCCATGCATAATGAATTATAGCTGAGGTCAGAAACTATGCTGAATAGTAGATTTTCAAACCGCAGTATTTCTTCCTGTGCTACAATTAGGAATGAAATGTATAACAATTCATAAAATAGCTGCTACGGTTCATAACATGCTCGCATTCCTTCATTATTAATAGTTTAATATCCATCTGTCAGCAAGCTAGGGCTAAACCATTAGCCAAGTTTTTGCAGCTGCTCCTTCACAAGTCTGCAGAATGTAGTTATCTTCAGCTCTTGTTTTTTGTCTGCTAGTAAGAGGAAATTTTACAGAGAACTTACTAAATTGTCCAGGACGGTAAGTTCAGTTCTAGGTGACAGCGTATGATCTTCATTTAACTTACTGGCTCTGTGGTACTTTTCCTGCTATTTCTTTTGTTTTGAACAACATTGGTCACAGCAGTTGTTTCAAGTAATAGTGGCTTGTTTAATTTCATTAAAAGTTCTGCACATAGCTGTTGTAGTCCTGTATTTTTAAAACCATTTTCTGCAAATTGTAGTGGCTGATTTAATCTGAAGATAGAGCCTCTAGAGAGGTCTGGTTTGGGATGAATGGGTCCTAGGGGTGGTGAGTGTGGGGTTATTTGTTTTGACTCCCTCCATTAAAACATGGATGAAGGTGGCTATTGTCTGCAGCAAAGACAGCTGTCTGTGTAGAAATAGTATGTAGTCCTCCAAACTACTTTGTGCGTGGTACTGAGCAGCTACTGGAGATTAACAGTTAAGATTATTGCTAAATCAAAATAGTTTTATACTAGTTACTTGGAAATACAAAGTTTCTAGAAGTATTTGCATTGTCCATTGTCTGTGCTTTTTAAATTCCAATACCATCAAATTCAAAAGGCCACAGTTTGTAAACCACAATAGGTACCTGCTTTCGCTCCTAGTTTTGGTGCCAGATAAAATCTGCTAACATAAATACTACATTTTAAAATGACAGAATAATATTTGTATATATTTACAAGGTTCTGTCTTTGTGAATAACCTTATTTATGGTGCTAGGATGTAGTGAAATCTTCTCAGTCTTATAGAAACCAGTGTTGGTGAATAAAAGGCATTTTGCGTACTTTACTCTCACCTTCATTCAGTTCAGTCGTTCACCCCTGACTAGACCACCAATATGTCAAACCTCTCACCAGTTTAATACAGTGGCTGTTTAAATACTTGCCAACAGATTATGTTTCCATTAATTTCAAAAGTCTTAAACTTGTTATTTTCATGCCAAGAGCAAACTATTACCAGACATTATTAGAGTCGTAGTAGACTGGTCTGTTACCTGGCTTGTATTTCACAGAATCACAGAATATCAGGGATTGGAAGGGACCTTGAAAGATCATCTAGTCCAGTCCCCCTGCCGGAGCAGGAACACCTAGAGCAGATCACTCAGGAACGCGTCCAGGCGAGTTTTTTTAATGTCTCCAGAGAAGGATACTCCACACCCTCCCTGGGCAGCCCCTTCCAGTGTTCAGTCACTCTCACTGTGAAGAAATTTTTCCTCATCAGTTTCCTTAATGTCTTGGTTGCTTTTTTTTTTTTTTTCTGATGTTGGAGTGTTCCTCAATAGGGTTAGTTTGAAAGAATACTTATCTACTATCTGGTTACTTTAATATTAATTTTTACTTCAGGTGTCCTATTTGCCCTTAAATATTGCTATTTTTAATATTGTTTGAAGTTGGCTTTGCAGTCCCTTTTGAAGGAGTAATTGATTAGCAATAATAGTGATGTGTTTCTCCTCTCAAGGACAAGCAGTTTGTGCAGCAGCTTGTACTGTTTCTTCTTGGTTGCTGCAATTGAGTCCTTTGTCTGAATGCTAGAGGTAAGGTTTGCCTACTGAATATGTCATGAATTGCGGGTACAACAACCAAATTGCTGCTTTTTTCCATAAGGCCTCCCAAGTGGAAAGAGGTACTAAGCAGAGGAGGTCTGTGAATAGCCAGGAAATGAGAGCTTGTATAACAATGCCATTTACACAACTGCATTTGCTGTTACAAAACAGCAAGTTGTTTAAAAAATGTTAAAAATTGCTGCTGTACAGTAAAACTACTGGATATCTGTAAAGTTCCCTGGCTTGTTTGGAATTAAGGATGTGGCCTGAATGCTATTAGGTGCGCTTAAAGTGGACCCGGGCCTAGTACAGTTGTAGAGACGCCTTGGAGTTTTGAGCAGAAAACGTAAGAATTTGTAGCCAGGCCCAAAGCATACGCATATCATGTGGACAGTCTAATTGATTCTATTGAATATAACTTCAATATTTATGTAAGTTTGAATTTTTGTAGCTACAGTGTTCCTCAGATACTGAGAATGTCCAAGAAAATGCTAGGTAATTAAGAACACTCAGTCATGTTACCATAGGTTCATCTGAAGGTTAGACAACATTGACTCTCTTGGCATAGCAAACTGCTGTCTTTCCAGCATTTGAATACCCAACACACAAGATTCTGTTGTTTAAGAAATCATGTAAGTCACTGGTGTTTTTTAGGCAAAATATGATTTAGATTTGGTCCAGAAATTTTGCTATATGTGAAAAGAAAAACTCAAGGAAAATAAAATTTCTGTGGTAGCAGGGAAAGATGCCTGGTTCATGATGCTGTGATAAAAGCCGTGTGGTTGTATTTCTGAGCTCTAAAAATAGATATAAACTCCATTACTGTCAGAAACTGTAGATTGAATTACAGTATTTTTTTAGCAATACTGAAGTTTTTCAATAATCCATATACTGACACAATCTACCACTTCAGAGTATTCTGATTACTGCATTTTTTTCCCAGCTTCGGTAAATCTGCTTCCTAGTTCAGAATTGTAACTCATGAGGTAAAGATAAATTGAAGAAAGATTGATAGGGAGTGGTGTGAAAGTTTTTTATTAGCTCAATTGACACAGGAAAAGGGAAAGCTTTTCACTAGAAACCTGAAAAGGTGCTTGAAAAAATCTGCTTGTTAGTTGGGTCTAGTAAAGGAGAATATTTCTGCCTGTAAACTTTCCTTCATCTAGTTTAGAATCTAGAAAGTTGCTGGTGAGCAGAGACATCAAGCTTTCCTAGTTTTCCTGTGAGTGTCGTTTAACCTGAGAGTATCTTTAATGTTTAAATTGCAGTTTTGTAATGCACTGTAGGACACCAAATGCTTGTGGTCATTTGCATCCCTTTGTATGTGAGTGAGCTAGTAAAGATGCAGTACTGATATGCTTGATCATTTGGAGTTAATGAATTTTTTGGGGGATCCACATTCCTGGTGTAGGCACGTAGAAATTCTAACAGAAGAATAGAGGCAGCAGAAATTGTTGTTAAAAAGAAATGCTTGTAAGATGTCCTGTAGAGCACACAGCATTAGTTTGCTTTGGTGGTACTGAAATGGAAGCAGAAAGCTGACACTCCTCCCTCTTCCTGCAATGGATATTAAAGCTATTGGAAGTGAAAATTGACACTGTTTGAACATCTTTTGAGTTTTTGCCATCATGTCCATGGTTGATATGTATCCTTGGTGTTTCATCTATTGTATCTAGCAACTGAGAACATCTGTCTCCCTCCTAAAGGTTTTCTTTTTCCTTTACTTCAGCATGTACCTTGGACTTGAGCTATCTCCAAATGGAGTCCTCTTTTGCAGGTGACTATCTTTCACTGGTTTCTTTCCCATATTCTCTCTAAGGATAAGGTGATGAGAATCCAGTTTAAAGACACCTTAAAATCAACCATCTTGTTCTATCAGGCACAATATTAAATCTAATGTCAGTATCAGGAGTGAGTTTTTCTTGGAAATGCTGAAAAAAAATGGCAGCATGAATTAGTTAATTTGTTAGTTTGTTAATTTCTTGCTAGTCATCTTTTTTCCACTTCCCTCTTGTATATTCTTCATTTTGTCTGTTCAAGGCTAAAGAGATGTTGTCCACATTCTTTACAGTAGCAGTCAATTTGCAGTGCCTATTTAGTCACTGTTGAATTTCTTGGGTTTTATGTTTCCTGAAACAAACACAACAAACAAACGTCTTGGTCAGTTTTGATGCAAATGTGTGTGGCTAACAAATTCAGAGACTGACTCACAAAAACTTATATTTATAATTGAAGGTGAAATTTCACTAGTAATTTTTTGAAAGTGCTGTGAGATTTATGTATATATCTGTATGTGTTTTTATACCCTTAAATGCACACCTAATGTTACCTTTTTTGTTCTTGCAGAAGCATTTGTGCAGCCATATAGTGAACTGGACTGGGGAATTGATCCAGCTTAGAAGTGGTCCTTCAGGTTTTTTTTCCCTGAATAACTAACTTTTCACCAGAATGCCATATCCCTGCCTCTCTACTTGTTTACCTATATACTACTATAATCCCTACACCCTATTGTAAAGAACACCTGTGTTGCCAACTGGTCTATGTTTTTAAACTTGGTTATCCTTGTAACTAGCAGCTTGTGCTTTCTTGAATTGTTTTGTTTCTCCCCGTCTCCCCATTTTTAAATTTTTTGCAAGTATTTATCTAGTCTTTTGAGACCACCTTGAAGGCCAATCTGGTCTTGTCATATTTCCTTCTGTTTATGGTGCTGATGCAAAAGCATTTTTCTGGAATGATGCAGGGGACTGGGACTGTAGTGCTGCTACTGAACATCATGCTGTGGTTTATCTATTCCTCTTGTTGTGGTTTCGCTGTTCCTCTTGCTGTTGTCCGGGGAACTAATTGGACAACAGTGGTGTTTGTCAGCTGTATGGATTAACACTAAAACTAAATGTGCTAATTCTTCTTAGGTTTATTTTCTTTATTGATATAATGAAATACGGGGATGGCAGGTGATTTGTAAGCAAATAATGTCATTCAGGGTCTCTGATTATACTGAAACTACAGACACTGACTTTTCAGTCATCAGAACTTGAAGCTAAATTCCATGTGCTGCAAGTTGTTGCAATCCATTTTTTTCTTTATAACTTTAGGCATTGAAATATTAACATTTACATAAAAGTAGTTAACTCTAGAAACATTTTCAAGAACTGCAAGAAGATTTTGTATTCTTGTGGGTTTTTTGGTTGCTTATTGTCTGTAAATTGCATAAACACACTGGCAATATTGGTGGAATACTGAGATGATAGAGGAAGGAATTGACTGGCTTTCCTCTTTTAAGAGGAATCACAGGCATTTTCTGCTTTCCATACTTTCCGAATACTGACATTCGGAAGTGTATTCTGTTATTTTTTTTATTCCTTCATCCCATTGTCATTAATTTTGCATTCCATCAGTCTCTTTTTTTCAGAACGCGTTTATGGTTTCTTGACAGGAAAACATCTTCTAGTAGCCAGACACTGAAAAAGAATTATTTGGATTACGTTCTTAGCTCTGTTGACTGGTATCTCCCATGGCCCAAATTTAACATGCAAAGGAAAAAGAGAAGTTTTAATGAAAAGGCCTGTGGATGAGGGATTCTATTTGTGGCAAATATTGTTTACTTACCAACTGAAGTAAGCACAATATTCTAACTTACAGCATACTTTCCTATAGCAATTTTTGGGGTATTTTATTTCACAGGTAGTGGCTGTGTATTTTGCACAGTGCTTGATTAAATTTGCTTTTGACTAACTACTGACTGATATTTGTCTATTGCTTATGGAAAAATGATGTAATTTCTATGCACAAAATCAGTTATGTTAATTTAGAACCTTGCAATAAGTGTCTAATCATTGTTTGCTGGAGAAATAATAAATATAGGTGGGATAGTGGAGAAGCATGTTATAAGTTAATTTCTACCCTTGTTAAGATTTTGCATAGTAAGTTTAACTTCTTAAGTATTTACTTTCAGACTATAATAAAGCCTTAATTACCTGCTTTAGTTTTAACTGAAACTTCTTTTCTATACTTTAACTGAAACGTCTTCTGATACATATTATTTAGTGGTAATTTTTTAATTACACAAACCTTTGATGCTCCCATTGACATAACTGGGAATTAGCTCTATTGGAATTTTTGCTGCCAGTTGGTGAAGCCTTTTTCTGAGAAACATCCACAAGGTGGTGCCTTTTCATCACCTGAAAGGGAAACGGACTTCACTTGACAAAGTTCGTGTTGGCTTTAGGCCTGTTGCTTGGCAGAAACGGGAAGCTCAAGTACTGAGGTGACAGTATATGTTTCTCCTGAATAGAAAGTGAACGCTATTATTCTCTGTTTTTTTCAGTCTTCGTGGCTGGAAACTGACCATGATGCTCTGAAGTTCAGACCTAGAAGAGAGAGTGAGTGGCTTGGAAACCAAAACTGAGCCGTGTTGGCAGGATCATGAAAAGACTGGGCATGGAGTAATGAAGTTGTGCAGGCCAGGGAGGCAGTGCATCCTGTCAAATCAGACCTAGAGCTGCCGCAACCTTTACATGTCAGGCTCAGGCACCGTGGTCGAATGATGCAGGAACCTGAAAGTGGAAGAATAAGGAGTGGTTTAGGCAAGTGCTGTGCAGTCTTGGGGGTGGGTGAAGGGGAACTGGTGTAGCACTGACAGTTCTCTTTTAGTTGCATCATAGCTTAAGAGGAATTCAGTTGAAGATGAGGCAGTTGGAAAATGTTCTGAAATACTACCCTCTATAGCAGAATAAGACCTGAGAATAGAAGTATTAAAAGAGTTTTTCACATGACCTATATGTAATTCCCAGCTGTGAACCCTCTGGCAATGAGCATGAAATCCAAAACACAGCTGATAGGGGAAAGGGCTATTGTCAGCTCAGACCGAATGCTTGAGTATTCATTGTATGGGGTTTTTACAAACAGTCATTGGAGTACATCAGAATAATTTGGTTTTGAGATCTGTGCAGGAGCCTTCTTCTAGCTGTGTGCATTTTCAGATACAGTGGCAATCAGTGCTGAAGGAGAACCAGGTGTGCACCACATTGTACTAGTTTTCCTCCAGAACAGCAAGCCTTGACCACCCCCCACCCCTTGTACCCCTCTGCCAAATTTTCTGCTGTAAATTGGTCTTATGTTTGCCTTTATGTACCTTGTGACCCCTTCAGAATATTTGTGGTATTTTAAACCTTGCATTGTGTGCCTGACACAGTGTTTAGTTTGGAAATGAAGTTTAATTTAATCACACATGCTGATTGTGGTGTTTATTTTGGAACCAATAAGTAGGAGGCAACCTTTTATATTTTATTAGTCTAGATGAATTCTCCCTGTTACTTGATAACCATGTATAAGTTCCAACTAAAAAAAAAATTATATTCAAAGGAATGCTGAAATGTGGATGGCACTTGAATACAGCCTCTCATCCATTCTGGGCTTGGATTCTGTTAGACACCTAAACTCTTTGGGTGTTTGTGGTTCACTGTGGTGATAGTGATAGAGTGGCTGTTTTGTTTTTAAAGGATTGTGTATCATTCCTCTTTATGTGTCAGTGGAACTGGAGCAGGAGCTGTTTTGGAAAGAGTGACATTAACTTTAAAGAGACAGCTTTTTCTGTTTGTTTCTTCCCTCTATTACAAAGGAAGGGAGCTGTGTTTGCAGTGGGAGGTTCTAGCTCTGTGGCCCTGGTCTTGCTTTGTTTGCTTCCCACATGTATGCATTTACAGCAGAATAAGCAAGTGTTAGAAGCTGATTTGCTACTCTCTGCAAACTGCCCCTTACCCCTAACTTCCCGACAAAACTGCTCCAGTGGTCTGCAGTTATTTATGTATGTGGTGGTAATTCTGGCTCCAAATCTTGTCTTTCTCTGAGTGCTGATGGTCCTGGGGAGAAAAAGGGGGTGAGTTTCTATGAGCCCTCTTTAATAGAATGGGATGTAACAAAGCTGAAAGGAATCCAGCCTTTCATGTGTCATGAAATAGCAGATACTGTATGAGATAGTTAACGCTGTGTGTTTTGTGAATAACTCCTAGCTGTATTTTTCCTGTAATATTCTACTTGTGTTGTTCTTCTACAAGCTTCCTGTAGCTTCTATGAGAAGCTTTCCTCCCAAGAGAAGTGTTGGGATTCTCCCATAATAAAGCAATGTACTTAAAAGACAATATTGGATAATCCAGAGATTGTTGAGAAAATAGAAAGCCATGTGTTTTCTATTTCACATCCCTATGTAGCATGATGCAGTGTTATTTCCATGACAGTTATCTGTTGGCTCTTAGAAAACGCTGTTTTTCTCATGTTTGCTGTAAGGTTTTTTTTCCATATCAGATTTCCTCGATCTTGTGAAAGATCATAACAGGATGTTATGATAAGAGCATAATCAAGATGGGAGGAGAAACTGGCTAATTATTTGTTGTGGTAAGGGTTTGGTTTTTTTTGCAGAGCTTTGTTTTGTTGTTGTTGTGGGTTTTCTCTTTAGGTTGTTTTTTTGTTTGTTTGTTTTAGTTTAATTGAAAACCTGAAGATCTGCTTTAGATCATTGTTTTAGCTTGTGTTCCACACCTCAAAGGTGACCATCTAGTCGTCTGAGCATAATGTGTGTTAGTCTGCATGGAGGACAATGTTAGAAAGTATGGTATCAAATTTGGCAGAAAATTGATGAGTTAGTTCTGTGTGATGGTTTTGGCCCTACCTTCCATGTGGTGTCTGTAGAAATGCTGCACTTGAGTGCAGACACGGTAGATGGCACTTGAGTCATTAATTTTGTGATGTAGGAACGAAAGCCAAACTCAGTCACAGAGTTGGTTGTTTGTAGCAATAGGCACATTTTACTGAAAGAGCAGCCTCAAAGCTTTTGCTTTCAGTTAAATAGTCCTAGAAGAAAGTAAAACATGTGCAAATTCTTTTTCAGTACAAGCAGGACCTCTGCAAGTCCTTGAGTTTGCTGAATTTTAGAAAAGACATATGGGCAGGACGTGATGGGCATGAATCACAAACACGTAGTGCCAGATTCCCTTTAAACATGTTGTCAGTGTTTGGGTTCATAATCTGTTGTTTACAATATATTCTCTAATACAGGTTCTTGATTCATTTTTTTCCTAGTCTTGCTTGTTTCGTTGGACCATTTGTGATGCGACTTCTGATAGCAGGTGGAGGATAATAATCTGCTAGCAAAGTAGATTTCAAACAATATGAGAACAGGTGTACTATGTTCCTTACTGTGCCTAAGTCTGATAATCAAGGCTAAGAGTATGCCGGTAGTTTTGCTAATCAAAATGTGAACATATGATTTAGAGTATTCCAAGTGGTTACCTTATGCTATGTTTGGTGCTGTACCCTTGGACAGTACTGTCTGGTCCTTTCTTTTTTCTCAACATTTTCAATACTGGCATCAGA
>VZTM01009731.1:24002-46666 GCA_013400555.1 Jacana jacana | reverse complement strand
ACTTCTTGGCAAGGTTAGTATGGTCAGGAATTATAAATACAGTAATTAGCGGTGAGTGTACAGATCTACATGGTGCAGATCAGAGTCTCACTCCTCAAGGCCATTGTTTCTTTGGCTGGAGGGAGGAAACGGAAAAGAAAGCATCAATGATTTTTTCTTTATAGAAGAAAGGCTGTGCTCCAGAAACCTTGAATCAGTGTGGTGGTGCCACTGTCCTTCCAGTATAAGGTAGTGTAAAAACTGCTGCCAAGAATCATAACATGGAGAAAAAAAAATATAAAACCCCCTTGAATTTGTGAAAGGATTTTTAAACATACTTCCGTTAAATTGATATGATAGCTTGTTGTGCTTTGGGAGCTACCATCTTACATTTTTGCTTAGGCTTTTCCATTTCTCTGCTGTGTGTCATGCCATAGGAACGTGACATCCCACGTCAAGGCTTCCATGAAGCTGTGTGAAAATAACCTGCACTACTGCAGTGTGCCCACAGAAACCTGCCTGTCTGCATTTAAATAACTTCAGCAAAGAAATTAAATACAATAAAAAACCTAAGCTACTGCAGGGGTGATAATGATACATTGCTCTCATTAATAACACTGTTANATACATTGCTCTCATTAATAATACTGTTACTAAATATGGATGGCTCTTACCACAAAATAAGGGATAAGTACAATGCCCTGATCATTGTGCAATCTAAGAAGTGAACACCTGCTTAAGTTACAGTAACTTAACAAATCACTCCTGCATCAGCCAAGTTATCACTGTCCTGTGTATATTCTCAGAGTGTCTTAGAGAAGTTGACCTCTATTGATTTATGACTTTACCTCCTATTTGGAGTGAGCTAAGGTATTTGGTTCCCTCAGCTTATGGGTGGTTTTGTAGAGTGCTATGACTACTCACATTGCAAAACTATACTATCAACTAATTTACAAGGTAAAAAGTTTCTATTAAAAATTTAAAGATAGGCTGAGTAATTTCCATTCCTAGAATACTTATGCTCAAAATTAATATAATGCAGAAGAGGTAGATCTCAGACAAGCTTTTAACTTTGCCTGATGCATATCAAGCAGTCCATTGTTAATACACGATATTCATTTACTGAGGTCAACTGACCTGATTATTCTCCATTACACCCATTAATTTGCAATATTAACACCCATTAAACTGATGGTAAGAAATCAGTATTTTGATTTAGTAACTACTTACACTGATATTGTATAAAATAAAATAAATAACAATGCAGAGTAGCAAAAGAAATAATATTTAGTAAATGAGGCATCAAAAGAAATTAAACTTTGGAAGACTGGGTCGAAGTTATTACAGAATCAGAAGAGTAATTTCATAAATTGACTTACTAACTAGCACGAGGGCAAAGGATTATTCTGCTGCAACCTCACCTCTAGGCAGCATGTCTTCTGCATGAGAGTACTCCAGGTACTGGTCTGCTTCTGGGTAAATTCAAATGCATTTTAGTACTGACCATCTTAAAGCCTAATAAGCAAGAATATAGAAAGACAATTTTTCTTCATCTATGTTATGTGAAAGATCTGATCTGATTAATGCTGTTTGAGCAGATCAGTCCTTCTGGCAAGTTTGGGTTTTTGGGTTTTTTTAATTGTTGTTAAAGCCATAATTGTTTGTTAAAACAAAAACGGGTCCTTACCACACTTTGAGTTCCAAAACTTCCTGCTTCTAGGTGCACCTCACTGACCCAAGGTATAGTGAATTCTTTTTTGCACAGTGCAAATGCTACCCACATGTGTACGATTAATGCTTAGAACAACTACTAAGAGAGTAAGAAGCATAGATATAAATCTCCTGTTGTGGCAAAAAGAAACGACATTTGAAGTATGCTGTAACTAGTCATAATTGCATAAAGAGCATGCTACTATCACCTCCTCTTCTGGCAACGGTCCTTTAAAAAGTGACCTTGACTGGGTTTCTGTAAAGAAAACATTTAGGCATCCTGATTCAGGAGGATTCTAGCTGACTTGTAAAAAAAAGATGTGTGACTCTGATGTTCTTAGGGACCAAAATATTCCCTAATTGCTGTCTGTTAGATGCTGCCCATTCAGTCTGCTGCTGGTTGGGGCTCAGTCCTCAGGCATCTAATACTACCTACACAAGTGCAGGGAGTCTGGTGCCTGGGGAGAGTCTTTTGATTCCACTCGTTGTAGTGCCCGAATCCTTTCACAGGACTTACTCTGAACATCCAAATCACTTTGAAAATAAATCTTGATTCCTAAGCCACCCAGATGGATTAACATTTTATAACCATTAAATCCTACTTTTAAAAAAATCACTTCACTGTCCACTGAACTCCATAGGAAAGCATTGCTGTTCTCTGTAGAGTGGTCAAAAGGTTTTTCCTTTGTTATCCAGTAAGTGAACTTTTAAATGTGTATGAAAAAATAACAAGTTGTATAATCATACTTTCCCCTCTGGAATGTCACCTTTTGTACACTTTGATTGTTGGGTATCTGTCCCAGTGTGTCAAACAATATTCCGTAGAGTCCTGCTATCCTAATAAATTCAATCAGGGAAAATAGATAGGGTCATAGTAGTAATTTCTGAAAGCAAACAATAGCTCCACTTCATGCTTTTAGGGTGGATTCTTTTTCATTCTCACACTAAAAAGCTGCACATCTTATATGAATACAATGCATCTGAAACTGTTGGAAGTTTCCAACAATAAGAATGGTTGAGACAATTTAGGAATGATTGAAGTAATTTCTAAAATCGTACTTTGTATATGGAGTAGGCAATGCAAAACACACAGCAAATCTTTGTTGGTGATCAATCATGTTTTGAAATTTATGGAAATTCTCACATGCTGAACTAGTGTAAGATTTTATTACCTTCTGGACCCTAGACAAAACTGTGGTCATATCTTTGCCCTAATGAGTTACAAAAGCTTAAAATCTTTGCTACGTAAGGTGAATTAATAATGATACTAGAGCTTTAAAAGCTTTGCAGCTGTTTATTTCTGAAAGAATTTTAACCAGGAAAAACAAGGAAGGTTGTTACATAAACAATATCTCTCTTCACTTGAAATCTGATTTTAAATTTATTCTGTCTTGGCACAGTGAACAATTACCTTTCTTTTTTAAGTAAATATGGTTTGGGGGCATGACCTGAAAATCATTTGCTTTTTTCTATATAAATAGCTAAAGCAGATTTCTAAACCTGTGTGTTTTAAGCAACAAATGATTAATAAATCAGAGATTGATATGATATTCTCAAGACAATTATAAAAAACTAAAATGTTTTCCTGGACTTGTTAACAGAATAAATACATAGAGAAAGAACTGGTAAACAGAAAATAGTATGCTTCTTCCATACTAAGCTATAACACCCTGCATCAAGTAAATGTACTCATTTTCCTCTTATCAAGAAACAGCTTTTGCTATCATTGTTCCATAAAAACTGTTCTGCAAGATGTTAACCTGGATTTCTTTTTGGTTCAGAAAGACTACTCATTATCGAATCAGAAAATTTAAAATGCACTTCTTTATGCCAGAGAAAGGTAATTTCAAAAATTCCAGTCCTATCTATAGTAAAGTCAAAACCAAAGTGGACTAGTAAGAATCAGATCCTTGTCTTTGACAGCAGTCACACCCGCAGGCCTCTCTCTTACGCTGCATCTCAACAGTGAGGAAGGAAAGGAGCCACCTTCCCCACCAGCCTACCCAGCTGCCAGCCTCCCCACTGGCCTCCCAGATCCTCCATCAGCATCCCTGGATGTCAGCCACCCCACTGGGCTCAGCATTCTGCATGGCCATAGTGCTGGGAGCCTTGTCCTGCACTCCTGCACCAGCAATGTAGCACCTTCCTTGCTGAAAGCAAGGTTAGGACTTAACTGGAACAGTAGTACTCAAATACTGAAAACTGTTTCTGCCTCAACCTGGAAGCAACTAAATTCCATGATGCTTGAGCTTTTCCGAATGACTACTATGTACAAAGTGTAAAGAAGTCCTTCCAGGATGTTCTAGAGCCTAAAACTTTCCATGAAACCTCACACGATCAGTAGAATATCATTATTCTCTCCCACATCCTCTACATGAGTCTTGGATTGTTTTCATCTAAGTGAAACATGCCCTAGAGGAGGGCTATGTTCCTTGTCCCTGCCTGTGTTTAGGATTGACATGAGAGGAGACAGACACAGAAAATGCCTTTGATCCAAGTTCCTGGGACTGCCATGCCTTCAGATGGCATCTTCTCCCATGCACACTAAATTCCTCAATAGTGACCACAAATGCTACAGTAGACAGGTCGGTTCAGAACCATTACCAAACTAGAGACACCAATGTTTCCACTGACTCATATTCCCATTGTAAAGTTCAATTTGAGTAAAACTTGCTTAGACTGGAAGATCAGGAGTATTTTACCTGAGTATTTCGAACCTGAACTATATAAAGAATACCATGAAGGTTTTGGAGTAGGATCTACAGTCACCACCAGACAGGTGACTGTGCATCTGTGCAAAAAACGTCAAGCCTGGACTATGTTTTTCATGGCTTAGTGTATAGGCATATTCATGGAATGTATATTATAGAGAGGCACTAACATTGCCTGTCTGGATAGTAAGGAAGTGCTACCAGAGGCAATCTCTTTCTGGCCTGTTCCCTCTGAGACATGTAGGTACTGAAGCAGTGAGGGTGCTATATCTGTTACTTTATTGCACTGAAGAGCATGAAAGACAGATAAGACTCTTCATGGTATTATGGTATATGGCCTTATAGTTTAGCAAGAGATGAGAATAACTAGGAAGATGGAATCCAGGAGGAAAGAATAATTTCCTTATCACAGGACTGAGCAAAATATTTATCTCCTAAAGAATCATAGAATTGTAAAATACTTTGTGTTGGAAAGGACCTTTAAAGTTGATCTAGTCCAACCCTCTTGCAATGAGCAGGGACATCTAAAACTAGGTTGCTCAGAGCCCCGTCCAACCTGACCTTGAATGTTTCCAGGGATGGGACATCTACCACCTCTCTGGGCAACCCCTAACAGTGTTTCACCACCCTCATTGTAAAAAGTTTCTTCTCGCATCTAGTCTAAACCTACCCTCTCTTAGTTTAAAGCCATTTAATCTTGTCCTGTCCCAAAAGGCCCTGCTAATAAGTCTGTCCCCAAGTTTCCTTAATGGGGCCTCCCTTTAAGTGAAAAATTGTGAACAAATATTGTGAAAAGCCACAATAAGGTCTCACCAGCGCCTTCTCTTCTCAGCCTGTCCATATAGGAGAGGTGCTTCGACCTTATGATCATTTTTGTAGCCCTCCTCTGGACCCACTCCAACAGATCCATGTCTTTCCTAGGCTGAGGGCTCTAGAGCTGGACACAGTACTCCAGGTGGGGGTCTCACCAGCATGGAGTACAGGGACAGAATCACCTCCCTTGACCTCCTGGCCACATTTCTTTTGATGCAGCTCAAGCTTTCTAGGCTGAAAGTGCACAAACTTCAAAGCTCTGAGTTGTACAGCAAAGAAACTTTCCATAACTAGAGGGAAATGTTGATCTTCCAAGAATATTTTTCTTTCCTGGCAGACCTCAGAACGTAAGAAAGTCAGGAAGAAATGAAGTCCATTTTAATAAAAAAGCAGTCGTTTTGGTAATTTTTTGTTAATTTTTATTATTTCATTTTTCTCCCGTAAGTATATGCCTACTGGACTTATATATATACACGTATGTATATGTGTATGTGTATGTGTATGTGTATGTGTATGTGTATGTATATGTACATGTACATGAATATGTACATGTATATGTATATGTATATGTATATATATAACTATTTATTTTCTCTTAAAAATTAGTATGTATTTCGTTCTATGGAATTCAAATATTTAGGAATAAATCTGAAGATTCTTTAAGAATTTAATCTAATATTTAAAATTAAGGAGAGATCTGTAGAATCAGTGACTTAGGTTAAGACCTGAATAAATGCAGCATAAGAATTTTCTATTTCTAAGCTTATATTTATGAATAAAAAAGATAATCACCCAAAGTTATCCACCCCATGTTAAGGAAAACCCTTACACCTATAAAGGAATAACGTAACTCATTATATAAAATACTGACTTAGGACTCATAAAATATGAATCCTAGACCACAATTCAGGCACAGACCTTCTTTGGATAAATTACTGTGTCCTTTGTGTCTTTTTTCCCCTTGTCTGTAATTGTTAAGCTGTTTTATTGTAAGAACCTTGGCACAGGAAGGTGCTGTCTTCCATTAGCATGCCTAACATAACAGGACCTTAATTTTGCCTAGAATCCCTGGGTCCTACTATAATAAAAACATCATATATTTTTTCTGGTTTACAGTAAAAAATAATTAGGTCCTTAAACATTCTTCGCAGTTCAGCTATTGGGACCTTATATCCTTTGTTTTCCTACAATTAATCCCAACATGAAAATATTATTTTCCCTGAACAGATATTAGCAATATTGTAGACCATGTCCCGGAGATGTGTTTACTATGTTTTTCTGTACACTAACAATATTTTTTGTTTTCTTTGGTATGCTTTCTGTCTTTTAAAACATCTTTGCATCTTGCTGACCTTTTAAAATGCTGTTTTGCTCTGGGCTGATGGCTTCAATTTAGTTCCTCAATATTTTCCAATTTGTTTTCTTGATTATTATATAGGATGATTGTTTTATTTAGTGAGTATTTTCTAATTTGGTTTTGTGTTCCTAGATTAATTATTCTATATTTTCCTAGCCAAATTCTGTTTATTTTTGCTACACCAGTTATATACATGATACAACAATACGATCACATTGCTCTGAGCTTCTTGCTATGCTTTTAGATCCTGCGTAAGCTAGAAATATCTCCCATCCCCATGTAGAGTAAGCTACAAAAAAAACCCATCACTTGCGTTCAGAAAAACACAATCACGAACAACAGAGGGTCTGACACTGACTCCTTGGAAACTCTGCTCAGCTTTTCCCTTTGCATCCTACACTTAAACTAGTTTTCCATCCAGCAGTTTCTGTGCCTTCATGATGATTGCTGTTAGCCATTAATCTTAGATGCGGTGCCTTGTCAATGGCTTACAAGTAGACAGCATCCATTGAATTTCCCTTATCTACAGCGGCAGTAATATCTTCAAAGAACTCCAGCAGGTTAGTTAAGCATGACCTCTCCTGCCTGAATCTATGCTGGTTATCCTTAATCAAACTGATTTTCAAGCTGTTCTTTCACACTTCCTTACAGTAGTTTAATTTTCCCCACAACTCTTGTTAAATTCACTAATGTATAGTTTCTTGGACTGTCTTTAATTTCAAAGAAAGAAAATTTGCTTGATTTTTTTTTCAACCTGCATTCCTAGACAGATCTAGTTTAAATTTTCTCAGCAAATAGCCTTTTGTCCCTTTGGGTTCCTCACTAGCCATTTCAGTGTGTTTTCAAAACTGGTTTTGATTGAGAAAACCACTAATAATAAGTGAGGTGCACACTTCATACTGTTTCTTTTGTTGCTTTTGTTGGGGAGGGAGGAGGGGCATGCATGTGTATGTGTAATTTTACCACACACAGTAAAATGGAATGAACTATTGTCGTCAATGGACAGTAGTAAAATTCAAGAGATTTTGGTTGCTTCGCATTCATGGAGATGGGGAGGAGCTTTTCCAGGCCGCTGTAATCCTTAGCGCCGTGGGACAGCTATCAAAAGCTGTTCCAAATGCATTCCTCCACTTACAGGGAGCCAAAATGCAGTGTGACATCCTGCAGGAAATGGACTTAGTGATAAATTTACACATCTGTGGCCTCCAGTCTCAATTACCGTGACTCCCTGTGCCTTGAGGTGACAACCCATGTAATATTGCAGCTGATAAGCAAAGTAATACACTGCCAGCACATCACTCTGGTATTTCAGAAAGCCCTAGTTGGAGTTCAAGGTCATGGGCTTGAGCTGCAGAACTTCAATGGGTTAGGGTGAAGTATTTCAGCCATGACTTCTTCCTGTCTGGCAGCAGCTTGTCACAAATGCAGCACTCATAAAGAAAGGCAATGTTTTTTACATTAGTAGAAAAATGGAGAAAACTTGAAAAACAGTGAAAGGTAACTATGGGACTACCTCTGCAGGAGACTTGGAATGACTGCACTTCTGTCTCAGACAGATACACATGCATGTATTTATACTATGCTCATTACTATGGTAACTGGGCACCTTAATACATGCAAATCCAAATGGGAGCGTTATACCCAGGCCTATTTTTTTTTATTCTCTCCAATATCAGTGATGATGTCAGCATAAATCAGGTGGATACCTCATTAATTAAGTGGCACCCCAAACTTTGTACAAGATGAAAAAAGTATTTTGCCTAGGTCTTAAATAAATATGAACAACAGGACAAATCAAAGAATCTCCCTGATAATAGCATACCTCTCTGTAAGATATCTCTGTAGATTTCTTTGTAGGACATGATACTGAATGTAAAGTCCCTGGATATAAAAGCTACTGATTATATCCTGAAATGAGATGAAAACAGATATTGTAGCACCTATCTTTTAGGTGCTCCCTGGCAAATGAACCTCAGACCAGTATTCCAGGTAGACTACTTACAGTTCTGCTTTTCATAGAATAATTGAATATTCACTGAGCAAGACAGAAACCCAACTGCGAGCATGACTCTGATGTGGCGAGTAATGCTCTCCGCGTAAGAAGGGACCAGTAGGAGTTCAGTTACTGCTCCAGCAGCTTTTTAAATATTTTATATTGAGTCCCCTTAAGCAAGGTTTGGAACCCAAACCTTCTACCTCCAAAGGAAACTTTAACAGGAAATTGTCACGGCACCAACAGGGAAGAGCCTAGGGCAGTCACAGTGTACACCACAAAAAAAGGATGAGACAGGCTTTAACTTTCTCAGGGAAGGGGAAGCTGAATGTAGAGTTTTCACAATCTAGCTAAGTGCTCCAACTGTTAAATTACTCTCTCTACTGTGGGAAAATGAGAAGGCACAAATTCCACCCCCAGAAATATCTTATGTAAGGCCAAAGTTAGCAGGCACACTAAAAGAAAGCCTAGCAGTTTTATCCCTATGGAAGAACATGTATATTGAAGATTACAACGACTGTTCAATAACAGTCCTATACGAATTGACAGTATGCAGCCATGCTGAGTATACCCAGAAATGTAATTTTAGTCTCAAAGAAAACTTTCTAATGAAAAAAAGGCATGTGTAAATTTGGGTGTTTCTGGGTTAAAATACCCACTGAGTGGTAGCTCGGTAATCTAAGTACTAGATGTAAATATCGGCACAATAAAGGGAGGCCTTGATGCTTAAATTCTTCTGTGTGTTTATTTACTGCTGAGTGTCCTCAACATCCATGAAATTAATTAGCAACCGAAGAGTTCCGCACATCTCAGATCTAGCTCTTGAATTAACAAGTTCTATTATATTACATTACAATAATCAGCAGGTTTTTATTTTCTGAAATTTTCAGGTTGCTATACTAACCAAAAAGTACTCTGCACAGTGATAAAACAGATATTGAAGAATTATGCCAGCAACTTAAACGCTAAGGAATGTTATAGTTTATCAACAAAATATCTTTAAATAATTTTCTCTTTAAAAACACTATTTTACTAATTCAAGCAACTAAATGTGCGTGCTATCTGCTCCTTCAATGAAAGCAGCTAAGCTATTCTATACGGTATGGTCAAGTGAATAATTCTTAAAAGAGGCAAGCCCAATATATAAACACAGGACTGCACAAATTTTTATGTCATGCCAAAGCAGCATTAAAGTATTGTTACCTAAACTGAGTGATTACATTTTAGCTAAACACAGTATATACTTGTAAACGTAATCTGTTTTTTTGATCAGAATCTTTACCTGTTCAGACATTTTCTCATTTTTATTAAATGTTTCATTGTTTTTCCCAAGCAAGCAGAAAACAAAACTTGCTTAAAAAACACAATTAGTGTTATTCCATTAAAAAAGCCCTACTCAAAGAACTCAATACTTTCCTTGTCTCACCAGATATTTAGATTGTAGTACATCAGACACATTACACCTTGGTTGGACGTAGTCCTTTTCCAGTCACCTTTCTGAAACCTGTGTTCTTGTCAGTTCTCAAAAGCTAAGCAATGATTTTGTTTGCACAGGACAGGAGTAATTAATGTTTTCCTCTCCTGAAGAGACTCTATCAAGAAATATTCAGAAATTTCTCTTTTACTGAAATGAAATAGAGCTGTCCAGAATGAAGGCACAAGAAGAATCATGGGAGACTTGTTAACATTAAAGGGATTCTGGTTTCTTCTGCCTCACACTACTCTTATAATGGTCGACTATGTTTCTGCTAATTATTTGTTTGCATTGCTTTGCTTTCTTTTTATAAGCAATGCAGGCTTTTCTACGGACAGTCCTGAGAGAACGAGGCAAAATAAAGTGGAAGAGCAGAATTTGTACACCCCATTCATAGACAGCAACAGATTTTCTAATATGAAACTAAACCCAGAAACTAAAACCAGAAACTGATGGATTTGAGCTCATGGAATATCTTGTATGTTTTAAGTTTGAGATAAACCTCTATCTAGGGACAGAATTGTCCATGTTATTTTTTATTTTTTGAAATTTGCCCAAGATCTGGGTCTTTGGAGGAGGGAAAACTGGTTAATTTTGGAAGATGACATGGTTTCAGCATTCTCGGTATAATGGATCTCTTCCCAAAACCCTTCTAACAGAAATACTTGCAGCATTTCCTTAGTTGCCACAGAAACCCAGTTCTCCACCGGACCCCATCATTAAAGTTCATAACAAACCCCACCAGTTTTCACCAGACTTTTTGCTTATTGTCTCCAGAAACAGAACACCATTGAGATACCACTTGTAACTTGTGTTATACATTTGAGTATGAAAGGGGAAATCAAATATATGCAAGGTGAAGCTACTATATGCTTTATATTATCAAGGAGCTACTAATACACTCCATGGAAGTCGATGTCAATGGAAGAAGAGATCACTAAATACCTGGTTTGCTACATTAATTTCTTATTGGAACCTAATTTTCTAGGTATTTTTTCTGCTATCCCCCTAGAAATCTCACAGGGAAAAATATTGAACTGCATTGTCATTTCAGATGGGCACCATGTACAGTCTTTACTACTGATTGGAAAGCAAACAATCAAAATGTTATTAATGAGAATAAAAACTAGATAGTGAGATGGTGGGATAGAGGAAAGTTACTTTTTATAATAAAGTAGATATTATTATTCCTTTAGTGCATCAGCAACACTGACTACAACATCATGACTATTAAAAGTTATGAGAAATGCATTTGGGAATCATACATTAGTATTACTAGATGTTAGTGAATATAAATATCCATACGGAATTTTTCAGTGTATGTGGGAAAAGTATGCAATTTACAGATTCACATCACCCCTTCCTATCTATCAGCCACAGAGTTCTGTGCAGGGTTAAGTATTTCCTAAGAGCTGGAAGTGCTCAGGGAAACGAGCAAGTAGAAGCTTCAAAACAAGCAAAATGCAGTGCTTTTCTGCACAGCAGGAATTAAACTGCGAAACAGATTATCAGAAAATAGCATGGTAGTCTGAATTATGAATAGGTTCAAGAACGGATTCATGAAAGTTAAATTTGTTGATGGATGTTGAGCATGGATACAACCTCTGGCTAAGAGTTCCCTAAACTGGCCAGAGGCTGCTAAACTGTAAGTCTGCCTATATCTTATTTCCTGCAATTTTTGGTATGGATTTGCTAATGGTCATTGTCAGATAGAGGTTACTTTGATCTGATTTGATGTGACGTTTTTTGCATTTTTAAATATGTGAAAAATGCAACTTAACCAAATCTGGGCCCAGCTTACGTTCCTGACAGCTCTTCAGAGTGCCCTTTGCCCATCTTCAGCCTTTGTGCTGGTTGTTCCTGGTGCAGGAGTCATCCCAGATTAGACCCTGGGCACTGCCCTCCATGGGAATGTTAAGCAGCTACTTTGGAGCACAACAAAAAAGGTGTATTATACTGCTTCAGCATAGAAGGAAATTATAAAGTAACTGGAACAAGAAAGATAAGGTCTGCACAAGGTAAAATTTAAAGAAACATTAAGGGGAAAGAGAAATAGTGTTTAATGTTGCAAATCAGATGCTGCCAGTCCTACAAGCCATTATTTTCAGAGCATCAGCATGAGGCTCGTGTATGAGCTCAGCAAATGAATTGCCATGCCCATATGGGCACCAGTCAGTATTTATCAGACCACATCAGACCCGCATAGTAGTTGCACCAGAACTTCCTCTGAGTACACTTGCCAGCAGACATTTCAAGTTTTGAACCGTATTACCAATTATGCTCAGGAAGACTGCACGAGTATGCCTGTGATACTGGAGACAGTAGCGGAAGGTGATTATGCATTGCTCTTCAGTAACACAAATACCACTAACGGAGATCATTAAAAAAAAAAGAATAATTATTGACAGATGCGAGTAAACCATTCTGAGTTATGTCCTCTGTAAAATACAAGACAACATGATGCTGCTATGGGCTAAGTTTCAGGAGATAAGATTTTTTGCTTGACTAAGGTCACACAGGAAATGACATTCCCCAGACTGGAGTTTCCTGTCACAATGTTGGTGATGTTGTCCATTTCATTTTCTCTATCTTCATATAATACTTTGAATGATGAGTCCCTGTATTTTAGGATTTACCATAAAGCGAATCACACTATACACACATCACTGCCTAATGAACTTTCATTTAAAGACTAAATGCAATGACAGACAAAATATCCTAGAAAATAATTGAGTGGAAGAAGGCAAATGACGAGAGTAAGAATTGATTTAAAAAAAATAAAAAGGTCCTGGCTGAAACACCCATTACATGCTGTCATGCTTTTTCATATGTAACTTCTTTTTTTGAGATAGCTTATCTTCCTCAGTGGTATTACTGGAGAGTGTGCCAATGAAATATCAGAATGATTTCCATCAGCTGCTTGTGCCATTCTCTGTGTTGAATGTCCATCCCTCACCTGACACAGTCTCTGTCACCACAATAGCTTATTTTTTCACAGTGAGCAGTACATTATATTTCTAGTGTCAAAGTAGTTTCTTTTTTTTCTTTTTTTTTCTTAATTGATTTTCCTCCCCCAGGGGACCTGATCCTCATGCACGTGGCTCTTTTGGACTAGTACCTAGACAACAGCAGCATGACAGAGTAGATCTGAGAAGCAAACTACTGTTGAGACAGCTGTGCAAAATGCTTCTCTTCACAAAACTGTACGTGAAAGTAACAGTGATGGGTGACAAAACACATTCCAAACATTTGCACAAATGTATCCATTGTGTAAATATGGTCTGCAGAGCAATGCACAATTAACATCAAATGAAGCTTGGTGTTTCTCTAGAGTGGGAAAACCAGGTAGATTGCACCACAGCCTGCCTTACCCCTTACAAATAGCCTGCTTCTTGGAAAGAAAAATGGAGGCTCAATGCAATTAGTTACCATCAATGTGGGATAAATGTAAAAACGATGAATCCTCATAGAGGAAATAAAGTAGAGGTGAAACTGATTGTTTTTAATTCTGGGCCAGGACAACAGCTTCCATTATCCAATAGCGACAGTAGTCTAGGAGTTGGCTTCACTCCAAATTCTGATTTGCTGCTGCTTTTAGTGTTTGCTTTGTAATCACAAACATTATGTTCCAGGGTACATCAGATCCAGGGTTTGGTTTTTGTTTGTGGGTTTTTTTTTTTAATACACAGAACAACTTAAGTACAACAGTTTTAAAGAAAAGCAAAACACAACTTTGCTTCTCTTGGGGAATCTCTCCTTCCTAAAAAAGTAAGACAAAAATTCTAGATTTGGAAACTTCCTTCAATTCCAGTATTACCTAGGAGATAACAATAGTAAACGCTGTATATTGTTGTCTATCCATTCTCTTTACAGCACTATATTACGTTCAGATTATGATGAATCTCAAATGTAGAAGTAGGTACAGAACAAATTTCTTGATACTCAAAAGTGATGAGATGAGCACTTTTGTCTTACAGCAGTGGGAACTGCAGATATTTGGCACTCCTGAAAAGAAAGTAAAAATACAAATCTAGGCTCTTAACAATAAGCAGTACCTTCTTCCCCCTTCCCAGTATCATGGAACTAGACACTAAAACTTGTTTTCCACGTAAAATTACTTCCTACAGTTGTTTTTACAGTTCAGCATGTACATGTTCTTTTATTCAATAAATAGATCTCCTCTTCCACCAGATATTTTGGGAAAAAGATGCCTGTTTTTCATGTTGAATGTGTATGACCTGATGTATTATCAGTGTATTCCATCCACAAGTCTGTTTCGTTATCAAATATTTATCTAAGTAAGTGCCACTTTACCTTAACACTGTTTGTGAATACACAGAGATGCATTACCAGTAAAGTGAACTTATAAAGTTGGTAAGGAAATGACAGAAATAAAGATTTCTCTGCAACATGAAATCTTGAAGACCCATCCCATAGTCCTTACTCTATCAACTCCCACTCTGAAGGCAAAGGAATAGAAAGGCTTGCAAAAAACAACTACTCTTGTAGAGGTTGAAATTATCGTGGCCCAAATTCACTTCAGAATAAAACGGTTAGTACTTTAAAGAAGATGCACAGAACTAACTAAAAGGAGACTCCAGTTCAGTCACCTTATCCAATATATAGAAATTAGAGACCTGGATCTACCATTTCTAGCAACAGGAACTCAAGACTTATGGACACAGCAAGAATTGACACGGAAAAAAAAAATCAATTAGGCATCTCCATTTAAAGAGAACTAATAATTTGAGTATATATGAAAAAAAGGGAAAACTGAATTCACTTTGACAAAACAACTTCTCAATTTTCCTTCTAATGTGATATGACTCATCTCAAATCCATTGCAAAGTGGTAAACAAACTACACCAACTCAGTAGCCATCATCTGCCAGGAACATTTTAAAAGGAAAACCATTACTGAACTACTTTTCTTGTCTTCTATACAGAGAAACTTATTTTCCCAGCAGAAACAGCACTTCACGTTATCTTCTTTTCTTCTACCATGCTTCTTCACTGCTAACAGCCACCTAAGAAATATCTCTGTATGCCAGTAATTTGTTTCTTAAGAATTAAATTATTTCATACTAGTTTTAGGTATTTTCAAAACAACTGATTTCATTTAAAACAAATCAAAAGAGGGAAGTTCAGTTTGATTAGTAATAACATCGTACACAGGAAGTCTCTTGGATGGACAGCAGCCTTTTGATTTTATTCCTCCTTCACTGAACTAATTTTACAATTACAAAAATAAATTGATTAGTCCTTCTTTGTTCTATAATCCTTCTGTAATCTAATTTCCTCAAAATAGCTGCAAGATAAAATATTGTCACGAAGATCAAAATGACAGCTATAAACTGGCCTCTAACACTCTTTACTATCCATTATTGGTTTTATGACTATTTATTATTATCATAGAGTTAACAAAATATAAATCACTCAAAAATCCGTCTGAAGTCAGCTTCTCTGCTGGTGAAATTAATCAGAGATCCATGAAGAGTGTTTCACAATGTTATATTTTTTGCTTGTTTGTAGATTTTAAAATCTTTTGGGTCGACCCACCCACTGTGTTAAATGATCCTAAATTCAAAAAAGAGAGCAACTTCAATTTCCAAAATATTCTCCGATTCATTGCTTTAAAGAAATTACTTAAGAGCTTCTCAAGAGTTGACAGGAAAAATCTAAATTGTCATGGCAACATGAGTTGAAGAAATCCTTCTTTGCTTTTTGCATAGATCATCTCCATGCGATCGGTCTGTTTACTAAATGTTGCTAAAGAAAGCAATTAAAGATTAATCTCTTCTCAGAATCAAATAAATTATATAACTTGCGAAAGTCAGTAGAGTGAGATACACTTCAGATAGGTCAAAAAATCTGAGGCATCGTGTACCTTTAATGTAAATAGCATTTCTCTGATTATTTGCATAACATTTCATATTAATAATAACTATACATTTTAGTTTTCTTTATTATTATTAGATTGTTCCAGTATCCTTGTTTTAATGCAGGTTCTCTGCGTGATACGTGGCTATAATAAAGGCCAGATTCAAAGACCATTAAGGTTAATGAGATTATTTTTTTTTCCTGTAAATTCCCCAGCCTTTGCATCAGGTCCTAGCTGCTCAGGATCTGACATACAGCAGCCCAAACAATTCAGCTGTCAACTAGAGATAATGTCCAACATACCGAGTTCTGCACAGAAGAACACTTTTTCTCTACAACTAGCGGATTTGTTTCAAGTTACCTACATTATGTACCAAGAAAAAAGAGAGGAAAATTTCAGCATTTGCATTTATGTTAATTAAATACTAGAATAAGACCTCCTGAGTTTCACAGGACAGGAAGATAGAAATGGTGAAGTATATATAGCTCATGACCAAAATGCTACTACTGCTGCCACCGTTGACTTCATAAAATCTATTAACGTTACATTCTTCAGTATTAGAGACATTGCAAACAACAGGTCAAAGCATGCAATTGGGATATTTACATGCTAAGATTTAGAAAATTAATTTAATTTCTGAAAAGGAATGTCTACAAATGCAAAGGGACACCAATTGTGATATAAGTATTTGCTTGATTGTACCAAGATTCTAAAGTGAACTATAAAACAGCTTTTCCCCTCAAAAATGCTTGGAATGACTCAATCTATGTATTATAAGAACCATCAGCAGGATACCAATAGAGAATCTGGCTGCTGGGGCAAAGCTAAAATAGTGTACTTAGTCACTTGGAAGCAGTCAGATTCTGCATTGATATCCCACAGACATTAGTGAGAACAGTGTGATTTGTCATGACCATTTGTTTCTCCACCAGAAGCATGTAAAATTAGTCTAAAAATAAGTTAAAACACTTTGCCTTTTTTTTTTATTTTATTTTATGAAAGTGACCTTTTCAGAAACTTCACCGTTGTGCAAGAAGCACTGCTTTTCTTTTCCTTTTTTTCTTATCGTCACAGCCACCTGCGTTTCTTTTTAAAGGTTCGGGGCAAGGCAGGTTCTACAAGCTCACATGTATTCCCAGGCTATATAGCAACTTGCTTCCCAACGTCAGCAGCTGCTTCCTGACAAAATCCTTTCCCTGTTCCTTGCACTTCCAGCTGTGTTGCACACAGACAGCCTGATGGGGGTCTCAAGCTCCAGCTGAATCCATGTTACACGCACCAGGAGTTCACACTGAACCCTGATGCACACATACAAGTTCTAGCTCAAGCACGATGTCCAAATCCAAGCCTAAGCTCTCGTTCCAGGCCTCTGGCTACACTAAGCAAAGTGAGCCAAGCTCTTCCATCCATATCAGCAGCAAGCATAGCAAATACTGAGAAGATGCTTTAAATCCATGCTACAGTGAACCTCTATTTAAAAAACATGTCCTGGTTGTGGTCCCCGGTGTGTTTACACCCACTCTTAAACCTGAGCTTTAAATACTGAGCGAGGATGGCTGCACTTTTGTTCCCAGTGCATTGCACATTGCTAGTGTTTCAGCACCAGTGTAAGCAAAATTTAAGTTTGAATAATTGTTTTCTCTTGGGTTTTATATGTGAACACAATATGGTGAGCAACAGACATCAAAGGAAGTAAACAATTATTTATGAAATATTATATTACAGCTATACGTGATCTGCGAATCACAGGATGAGGAAAAGATACATTCCTAGCTCCAGATCTGCCCTCTGCCAAACATCAAGAGTTTGCTGCAAACAAGAGAATTATAAAAAAAATGTAAATAAACCCCCCTTCAGTATAGGTTTAGAAATGGCTCTCTATAAAAAAGACATGGAAAACTTTCAGACAAGAAATAGAAAAAGCTTCAGGTTTGATGAAACTGCAGAAAAACGTCATTGCCCTTAAACTGAGAATAAGGTCTAAAGCAAGTACTGCAAAATGTAATTTTAAAATGCTGATCATGCTGTATGCAAGTTTGCAAAACAAGCACTGCACACAAAGTTTGTTTTCACTGTTATTTATTCAGCTCTATGTCAGCGGCTATGCTGCAAGTGTTTCTTTTGGAAAGCCACTGTATGATGGAGACATGAATGCAGAACACGATTCTGTACTCCAGTATCCATGGGATACTGTAAGACAGACATAACACTTCAAAAGACTAAAATGATACCAGGTTTCTCTATATTGCCCTTCATAATTTCCTTAAGGAAAAGGAAATTAAAAAAAAAAAAAGAGGAAGCTAGAAGTCAGATAAAACTGTGCCTGGAGGTATCATATACTGTTTAAAACCAAATTACTTTTGTAAATACATAAATCTTTTAATATTATCAAGGTTGATTACTCAGATTCATCCAGTTTTCCTTTTCTTCAGTCATACATTGTCAGAAGTTCTCGGCCACAAGAACTCATGATAAATAGTCTGGCTCCACTATTTAGCTGCAGTACCTACTGTGTTTGCCTTATTCACAGTAGCAATCTTTTCAAAATTGGCCAATCTGTCTACTGCTGAAATGAATAGAAATATCAGTTTCCACTACAGCAGAATAGGGCCCTTGCAACTGTCCAAAGTTACCTTTTATTCTAAAGTTATGAGTCAAAAAAAGAAGCTGAAAGGGGTGGAATGACTATTTCAGAATATGCTTGAATGTATTGTTAAAATGCATAATTTAATAATTAAAATGCTGTAACAAACTATGATTAATTTTATACCAGAAATTAAAGAATTACTGTAATTGCAATTGTTATTTTATTTTGCTTATCTTTTACTAACAGCAAATCATTGATGATATTCTGATTAACCAAGAGAGATTCTGGTTAATCATCAGCAACACAAGAGTGATTAAATTTCGCTCTACCCTTTTAACTGAATGTACCCTCCAGGTAAAAATGTCATTTTCTTGGGTTTGTTTTTTTTTTTAATTGAGTAAGAAATGCAGAAAAAAAATATCATCTCTAAGCAAGTAAGACTTGTTATTTGCAATAAGATGCAGTATTACTCTTGTAGGAGTTTTCAGTGCATGCCTGCCTACATTTACCCTTCAATTACTAAATGCAAGCAACTGATAAATGTTGCCTCTGTTTGTCAATATAACACTAGCAATAACCCAAGTAATTTGTTTAAGCAAACCAATATAGTGTAGATTTTCTTAAATGCAATAGAAATGTCATATAGTGAAGTCTTTCAGCCAGCCAGAACAAAGACACAGGAGGACAAAGTGAGATCTCATGGCTTTCCCCAGGCATGAATAGCTTTTCTCCCTATTTCAAAAGTTATTGGTTGATAGAAATGGTTTAAAGGAAATTGCAACTGACGTAGAAAAGTAAGACATCTACGTAGAAGAAAGGGATTCATAAACATTAGGAGATTTTCCACAGGATTCTCCTTCTTTGCTCACTGCAGAAATTGGAAGAATTTCCAATTTATCTCAATCTGGCTAATTTTGCAGTTAACATATGGGAACTAGAGGCCCAATTCCTATTTCGTGACCCTGATTTAAATCCATTTGCATGCTCAAGTTTTATTCGAGATCATGTCTCATGCTTATGCTACTGCTTCAATGGATTGTATAGTTACACCAGCAATTCCCCGTCCCACACTGCATCCCTCTGCTGGTTACAAGCAGCCCAGCACTACACTGCAGTATCTGTGCTTACACTTAAAGCTGTTCATTAGCAGAATAATGTTATCATGGTCAAAGAGACGTGACAGTTCAAACAGGGATTCGAGCAAAATTAAATTACATCTTATCTTTAAATTCATTGCAGGTTTTATACAGTCACACTATTAAGAAGTTACTTCTCTGAGGAAAGGTTGTGAGAGGAAGTTTAATGTGCAAGTATGCAGATGACGTCTTGAAAAAGTTGACATCAGTGGTCCCTAGGGTTTTGCAGCCTTTCTAGAGACCATGTTAAATCTTGAACATGATGGTTTCTGTTTAAATATTTAAATATTTATGCTTAAAATATTTACAGTTCCATAGTGTTCCTAATTTAGTAGGGGCAAAGTTTTCACGAATGTAAAAGGTATTAACACCAAAGTCTCATAGATGTCTTTTAAAAATTTGCATATATCCAATACTACCACATAATGAGTAATAATAAGATGAAGAGCCAGATTCCATGTTTCTATAGAAAAATCTGTCCGTAGAGAAAATAGGGGAAGAAGGTGACAACTGCACCGCTACCCACCAAAGGAAAAAAACATGCCTGGTCAAAATCCTGCATTCCTGTGTAAAGGGTCATGGGAGTGACAGAAAAATAAACACAAAGCAACCTGCAGAATGCTTCCTATATATACAGATCACAGATAGTGCTGAAGCACCTTCACAGATTTCAGTACATCCTGAAGTTCATGTGTGTTCGTGCCCTGACATGCTTGTATGCCATCTGCAGCTCCTCACACCAGTATCCTGCTACACACACAGCACAGAAATGGATAACCTTGTACTGGCAGCAATTCAAATCTCATCTATGGCTCAAAAGTCTAAAATGAGCGTTTGGGGAATCTCTGTTGAACTGATATGCTCTCTACTACATTATATTCAAATTGACTATATTTCCTATTCTTATACAAGACCGTAGGACATTATAAATATATCTTGAGGAGAAAGTTTGGAAACGATACATGTTTTACCAAAATGTAAATGCATTTTTACATTAAAACATTACGTGGTCAGGGCTGGCTGTTCTCTTTACTGTCTTTCTCTGGTCAGTTCCTCACTGGGCTGGGCGATGGGGAATGCATCCAGCAAATGCTTGGGTTTACAGCTGGGTATTCAACACCTTACTCTGATGTTCTTTTAAAAAAAGAATCCCTTTTTTCAGCTCATTTTCCCTAGAATTGCTTTAGTCTTCTCTGAAAGAGAATGGAGCCTCTCTAGAGAGACCAGCTTCACAGTTTTAGAAACACTACTTTGGAGAGAGAAAATACATGACTTTAAAATAGAGACACACTCAGTCCAACAGGAGTAGGCCTTGCACATAGTGGTAACTTTGTGTGATGTAGTCAGAGCAATTATTTTTACAAAGTGATAGCAGTAAACAGAGGGTACATAAAATGTTTTGGGGTTTCTCTCTTTTCCTTGTTTAAAAAAACCCAAAATCCTAAACTGTAGATGCAGGAGTCCTTTCTCTGTCTGGATTAAATTTAAGAACAGCAATGTTTTCCCTTCGTTATTTCAGTTAATCTGAATGATACCTCTGTGCATAAGCCTGTTTATGCACATTTTGTTTGAGACAATTAAGGGGTGATGAAGGTGCTGTATTTGGTTATCTGAACAAGTCCAGGAAACAATCCTGAAATCATGTACTGGCACGGTTCGAAGTATTCAGCAATATGTATTTCTACATTGAAAATAGCTTGTCCACAGACCTCAGGTCACTGCAGAAAGATATTTTAATCTTTTATCTTGAATTTTAGCCTGAGTTAAGTCTAAATCTGTCCTTTGTTCCCTAGCAGGAGGAATTTTTACAGAAATGATACTTATGTGTTTATGTGTTTTTGTGTTTCAAGCAAATCAACATTTTTTTATGTTTGCTTTTGCTAGGGTATAACCTATCAGAATTAGCAAATGGCTCTATAAACAAGGCCATTTTAACATGCAGAGCTTAACACCGTGCTGCCTGTCTTGTTGAAGCATAATTGCTATGATAGGGTACTGTCTGGGAAAGTGGTTCCTTTAAATGATTCCAAATTCATTTCCCTTGATGCTTAAAACATAATGGGCAGGGAAGAATCCCTCAAATGTTTTCCAAAACACTAAGATGCCTCAATCAGACAAAATGAGTCCAAAGAAATTCACAGAACTGCACCTTACATCTACCACAATGAACGATGACGTATGCTAATTTTCATCTTGCCCCTTTAAAAAGTTCCAGAAAACTGTGCAGCAAGAAAGGGTTTCCATTTCATGTCATAACGAGGAACAAAGTGGAAAGCAGCCCACCAGCCCACCTCTCATTTTACTAAAAGATAAGGGAACGCCTGTGGCAACACCTCCAGATATTCAGCACTTTTTTTTTTTTTTCTTCATAAAACCCCCAAACCAACCCAAACTCGTGTGAATTCCTATTACAGTGGCTACCAAATGATTCGACTACCAAGGGACTGGTGAAACAAAGAGTTCTGGGGATCTATTAATCAAAATGTTATGTGCTCCAGAAAGCCGAGGTTCTTCATGTTACTAAGGAAGGAGTTCTTTCACTCTCTAAACTATAAAGGTAATTTCAGCTTCAGGATTACATTTGACTAAATATAGATACCTGTGTTCAATTGCCTGGGAGGGTAAATGGAAAAGAATTATGTCAAATGTCCCCGCTGGTTCTCCTTTTACCTGTTGTTTGACTTCAATATTAAGTCAGTTTGTCGCCTTTTAAGTAGGTGTGTTGCTGCTCCACGTTAAGCGAGGCATAATTGCATTCTGCAGAGCAGCATCAGAGGCAGTGCCCAAATGTTCCTGGCAAAGCCTTTGTATGTAAGCAAAACACGTCGGATCTCCGCTGAATAACCATGATCCAGCCTCCAGCTTTTCATATGTGCTGTCAGCCATGAAAAGAAAACACTTAAATGTCAAACGGCAGAACCAGCTACAGTGTATTTAGCAAATGAGTTGCGGGCGTCGGCCGCGGCTGCAGCTCGTCCCGGGGCGGCCGGGCGCAGTTCCGCCGCCCGGTCCGGGACTCCCCCT
>VZTM01009731.1:3666-15425 GCA_013400555.1 Jacana jacana | reverse complement strand
ATGAGAGAAGAATGAGCTGATAGTTGGGAGATGAAAGTGAAATAATGTGAAATGTAGGTAAAATCATATAATTTCTAATATGGCAAAGACTAGTCCATAAATAAATTGAGGAGTAAATTTTCAGAAAAGAGAAAGAGGACAAAGAGAGTACAGATCATAAGAAAAATAGTGAGGAATTATGATACCGATCATGAAAAAATCAGACGGCTGGGTAAAATGCAGGTAGAGGAGTCAAAGGAGGCAAACAAAGAAACTTTTGAATCCATTATATATATACATATATATATAAGGGAAAAAGAAAAGAAGAGTTAATAATTAAAGGAGGAAAAAAGAAGTAAATCTAAAGCAAAGGTAATTTTGAACAATTCTTTAAAAATTGTGGATAAGAACCTCTTCTAGCTAGCTTGCTTGAGATTTTTATTCCTTATTAGATATTGCTTGATTTAGATATTGATAGATTTAGAGCATTATTATGGTGGTGGACACTTTACATATAGAGAAGAAGATATATTCCAGTAAAAAAACCAAATATAGCAACAAGAACAGTTAGTCAAGTGTCTTGCATCTCCTTTTTTTATCGCACCTTGAGAACTGTTTGGTTGGACTTAAACTCTGCCGGATTGCCAGATGAAAGAAATTCCAAAGATAGATTCAGTCCTTCTATCTTGACATTGAATTTTTGACTTAGATTTTAATANAATAATCTTTTGAAGCCTACATATATATTTTTAAGAAAAATTGCAGAAATAAGTTCCACCACATCTCAAAATATTTCTTCAGACTAGATGAATTTCACCTATGTACCTTAATCACCTAATCTGTGCCTATCCACACTGAAGGGATCTTCCAATGCCAGAGTTCCTTACCCAGTGAGCACTCTGTGCAGGCCTGCAGAGGGAGAGTGTCTGATTAGGTGCTTGCTGGCTTTCAGAGCTAGTTATTGCTCTGTATTGACTGGAAACAGAATTTGATGGTCTGGTTTAAGCTAACTGCTTGACAAAGTCAGGTTTTAAATGACCTAAATGTATCCAAACAGTTTCCTTATGTGCTGTTTCATTTATGTGTTAATGCTTCTAATTCCTATTGCCATCTCATGATGTGGGTGCACAGAGGAGTTACAAGCAGAATGAACTGGGGTGCATATATGCAGATACATCAAAGTAATTTCTTCACCACGTACTTATTGTAACCCTTCACTAAGGAAAAAAGGCATGTATTCCACTTTCCTTCAAAGGCAAACTGCCTCACAATTACTGCATGCTAATCAAGTACGCATGGATGCTTACCACAATTATGCAGCAAAGCCTTTGCGTACTGGGAACCTGAGCTAAGTGGCAGTCTTTCTGTTGACTTCAGTGTTGACAAGATCATGTCCTGTACAACTTTTTAGTCTAGAATCTTGACTGAGTGAGAAGGAGGTATAAATTTAATATATCAGTTGCAGTCAAGTTTCAGCAATGAAGTGTTACTCCTAACAGCTATGTGTAAGTATGGGACAAGAATAATCTTCTGGTGGAATTTTGTACTTGTAAAGAAAGAATTTTATGTGCTTTTCCTGCACTAGCCCATTATTAAGTCAATCATATCTTCTTGAAAAACAACCAAGAGGCCTATCTCCAGAATATAGTGATTTGGAAGCAATGATGTATTCTCATTTCTCTGCTCACATATTGACCAAGCCAGATAAGGACCAACTAAATCTTTGAAATGCAAACATTGCTAGAGTTGACCCATCAGCATAACCCCAATTATCTCCCCAAATATTGTGTGGACTGACATTGGGCAATAATTGGCTTTGCTAAAATCATCCAAAGATGGGGTTTTGAGCAAGAGCCTAACTGCTGCTTAAGTAAAGCTGGCAAAATGCCCTTCTGTAGAGAGACATTAATGATCTTCATCAATAATGAGCTTAAGTGTCTCTCCGCTTGCTTTAACTAGCCATGAATTTTTCATTTGGAAAGATGGAAAGAAGGCAGAACCGTGTTCTACCCTTCATGCATGAAACTAAGAGAGGCCTAGCCCTGTTCACTGAATGAATATTTTGTTCTTTGCCATCTCATTGCCTTCTTGAACAGCATTTTAGCCAGATATTTCTAAACCGAGTTCCAAACAGTGATGATCTATCCTTTCTCCTTTGTTCTTTACAGTTCATCTACTCGCTAAGTTTTCATTGCCTTTCCTCTCCCAGCTTCTAACTGACTTAAGAATTCCTCTCTGTCTAAAAATGATGCAGAAGAAGGGCTTTCTTTACGGAGAACATCACTAACCCAGTCTGCTTGCAGGGCTTCTATGCATGGAGAACTCACCGCAGAAATAATCTGCTTCTCAGATTTGCCTTTCCCTTTCCTGATAAATCTCCATTTCTCTCGTTGTAGGGGACATAACTCCTGGACAACAAATTTGAAAAATCGGATTAAAAGACAGAGTCACTATCATTTTTCATAGGGACCTATATCTGATAAAATTAGTTATCATCAGTTCTTTGCATAACATAGAGGTCCTGTTTACCTGGCATTGCCTAAATCTCTGTATTTTGAGCCCTCCATAATATGGTAGTAAAACGGAGTGGATGAAAAGCAGAACAAGGACTTTCACTATATCTATTCTAAACATGCAATAATGTCGTGTCTTTAAAAATTTTTAAGCAAATGACTAGGTAACTGAGAAATTTGGAATTTTATTAATATTTGTGATTATTATTGTTAGAAAGAACTAGAAAATGCTGCGTGTGATTCTCTGTGGTGCATGCTTCCTCCTGGGAAAATGCATCTTTATTTCAGCCAGTGTGAGCTCTTTGAAGGTTTTGGGAAGTAGATCAAAATTAATTTGATCCTCAAAAAATCTCCACACATTTTCATGGCAGTGTGCTGGAATCAGTGTGGAATATATTAGTGCCTGGGAGGGAACTGACATAACATAAGGCTTCTTGAGCCCATGAGATTGAACTGGGTCACTTGATTAAATACAGTTAAAAAGGGTTATTAAAAGGTAACAGAATACTGCTGATTTAGGGTTTGTTAGAAATAGGTTCTGCCAATCTGGAAGGACCCTAACAAAGCATATGTGGCATGATTATCTTTTTCTTTTTTTTTCTTCCCCACAGGACCTTGGTACTCAATCATCTATTATTATTTGCTTTTTGCTTAGAATTTAAAGAAGTAGGTAGTAATGGTTCATACTATACGCACGAGGTATTCACACTGTTCCAGGTCCCTAAATTCAGAGCCTGCACTGCTTGTTCAGTCAATAGAGAGATGAAGAGATTAAGACCCTTTTTACCTAATTTTAGGCACCTCGCTGAGAGTCAGATAGTATCCGATCATGTTCTGCATTTGCTGTATAGGTAACTTGCAGAAATTATATGCTTAACATTAGGTGGATGGCCTTGGTCCTTCTATTAAGTGGATAAGTGACTCTCCCCAGTCATCCATCCGCAGCAATGGCGTATATTTCTTAATCTCAGCTGGACTGCTGTGCTTTCGACAGCAGAAAAAAGGCAGGGCTCTTTGGAGGGCTGGGGGGATATGGTATGATCCCTAGCACAGGGGCAGAGAAATTCTTGGTCTGAAAGGTCTTCCAGTCCTTGGCTTTTATTCTGTTGCCTTTAAAATGCAATCTGTTGCAAAATAAGAAAATGTTGTGTTCTTTTATGATGTAGGTGATTTGCTTAAGGTTTGCAGTGAAAACAAGAATACATAATACAGAGTCAGCACTGAGTTGATTTGTTATACTTAAAGCTTCTGGTGGAGATTTTCAAAGGCATGAGGGTGTTAGGAACCAAACTCCCTTTGGCGTTCAGTGGGTGTTCAGCATCTATCTGCCTATTTCTGCTTTTGAAATATTCTCCTGTAGCAGTAAGTGGTCGAATAGTAATGGATAAACCAACAAAAATCTAGAGCGGTCTGTCTTTTTCTGACTATTAAAATGATACCCCTTTGAAGAATAAAGTTCTTAAAACAGAAAAAGAAATATCAGTGGATCTCTGCTCACTGTGGGTTCTATTCACGCCTTGAAGCACTCGCAGAGGCTGCATTAATGTTAAGAATTTTTCAGGCATATAAGGGGTGTGTAATTGATGATATATTCTTGCTGTTGCTTAGAGTGGGTCTCCATGAGAATCAGGCTGTAGGTGGGTTTTCCATATGTTACACCTTTACTCACAAGCCTCAGCTTTTTAAGGAAAATATTGTTTATTATGAGAGTGTAATACTTTTAATACTTTTTTTTTATAGGTGTTTGTGGTAGGCTGAAACCTCCCTGGCTCAGTGCCACAGGCCAGCCTCCTCCAGAAGCACAACAGCGTAGCTCCTGGTGCAGCACCTCATAGTTCACATCCCCTGAATCTTTCTTATCCCCAACCAACAGAAAGCTGCAGGGCTCCTATCCTAGCCTTGAAAGGGCACCTTCCGTTTTCCTTTCACTATTACCAAACAGTAACTATAGCAGAATATATCATTGCTAAAGATAAAGTATGGGAACTGATATATTCAGATTTCACAGCAAGACTAAACCTCAAGGGCATGTCACCAGAGCAAACACTACTAACGAAACGTCAGACCGGATTCTAAGATACAGTTCCCTTTCACACTAACAAAGCAATGCTTGTGTAATTAGTTATACAGTGCAGGGTAACACAGTACCAGTTCTGCATACCTGATTCTCAAAAGACACAGTTCCTTGAGCTGCTCAGTCAGGTTTACTACAGCTTTATATACCCAATTTCGAGGCAGCATCACCTGTGTTTGCTAGTTATGGCTAGCTTTGATGACTGCCTGTACATTTAAATTATGATGATATTTTGATCCATATTCAAAACTAATTGATTAAAATTTATTTCTGTTTTCTTTAATTTTGTTAACACATCAGTTCTGTGGACTTCCCTTTATTGTGCATTTTCTCAGATCCATCTTGTTCACATTGTGGGCCATCTGTTCTCAGACAATCTGGTCAATTTTGGAACAGACACGTTTTTATGCAACCTGGTCAGCTGTGGACTATTCTACTGGTGACATTTTTCTTCAGATATGCACGCACTAACATTATTCTGAGACACTGCACCTAGGTGATGTTTTTTTCCAAGCATGATTCAGAGGAGTCTAAACATATTAATGCAGACCTATATTCCTACTTTAAAAATCCCTGTAAAAGATTCTCTATGTATGTATGTTTACTAACTTTCTCACTTCTTGCTATTAACATCTCAAAAATCTATCCAGCTATGGCAATATTAACAGTAGTTATCAAAATTGCTCACTTAAATTTGCTTGATTCTCGTCAATCTGCAGAGAACTTTTTCTAAAAGATCTGTACCAGAAATTTCTCATTTGCTTGGAGAATACAGTGAATTCCCATAGGAATGCTTTTAACTGTAACATTTCCTGGACAGTACCAGCTGCACTGGGCAGAAGTGCAAGCCTGAGTACATTTATGTCAACCATGGCAGAAACGGTAGTTATGTGATGCTGATACTCACACTGAGTGATGCTGATACTCACACTGAGTGATGCTGAGTGGAAACTCATGTGTACTCTGATATCAGAAAGAGCCCTACAAGGATTAAGCAATGTTTTGATAGCCCAGACATTCAGATAGATTTTTCCTTCTTACATTTCGGAATCATAGGATCATTTAGGTTGGAAAAGACACTTCAGATCGTCGAATCCAACCACTAACTCAACACTGCCAACTCCACCACTAAACGACGTCCCTAAGCACTGCGTCAACAATTTTTTTTTTTTCCCTCAAGACTTTAAATTAAAAACCTAACAAATAAACAAACACAACCCTTAAAAAAAAAAAAAGCAGCAGCCTACAAATCAGCAGTATAATTATATTGCCAAGGTAATTGATCATTGTTCCTGAAAATGTGAGAAGTGTTTGTTTGGTTTTTTCCCACAAACTTTCCCTGAATCCTCTTCTACAAAGAAAAGACAGTTACTGTTTCTGAGCTACAGAAATCCTTTCTGTATTCAGTTGTGATTTTATGGATTAATAAATGAAGGTGATCTATATTGTTATCTGTCACAAGTGACTTACAGCCCTGCACTTTTATCAATTTTTCCCATCCTAAGCAAAATTAGCTTTTTGAGTTATTTTTTTTTTAGAGGAGAATTTATCATTATTCAATGGCATTGGCTCTGCAAGGCAGGTCTGGAGTCACGAGTCATAGGACTGCGGGATAGCCGAATCTATTTACAGGGGCTATTTATAGTATTTTTGTTATTTCCACAAGTTACTATAAGGACTAAGTTGCATTTTGATGTCTACTTTATATTTAAGTAAGACATGCAAATATTATGTTTACACAATATTTAAAGCACTACTTACTTTAAATATCTGTGGAATTATGTGCTGTCAATGACACAGTTTTACCCACTCTGAGGATTGAAGGCAGAGTTTGTTGATTTTTGTAGTTACTAAAATTTGAAACATTAATTTTATAATTACTAAAAATTGCAATTGGAGCTGTGTTTGAGCATTCTTCTATGCTAGAAATCTGTATTTGAAAATATTAGTGTTATGTGCCTAGATTATTCTTAGTATTACATACCTTAAGTTTCTATAGACATCATATCTATTCCCATGAGCTCTGTGTGCAGATAAGAAGCAGTAAATGCATTCATGAAATTGTGATATTGCCTCTTCTGGTATAAATGGAGGACAATGCAGTTCAGATCAATGGAGTTGTGACCATTTACTCTTTAGAGAATTTACTTCTTAGCCTTCTCAACTGGGATACAGCAAGAAAACATCTCAAGTTTTAAATATGTTATTTCCCCTATGCTCTAACACTAAGAAAAATCAATAACCAATTTGATATATTTATGTTTCCCAATTTGCTTCTGTGATCAATGTGGGGACCAGAGTTTTAGGTGACAGAAATTGAAAAATCAAATTCATTGATGGGCACAAACTTGTACATAAGAAGATCTGTGTAAACATGAGGAGGAACTTCTTCACTTTGAGTGTGGCAGAGCACTGGAAGAGGCTGCCCAGAGAGGTAGTGGAGTGTCCATCTCTAGAGACACTGAAAACCTGTCTGGACAAGTTTCTGTGCAACCTGCTCTAGGTGGACCTGCTTTGGCAGCGGAGTTGGACTTGATGATTTCCACAGATCCCTTCCAACCCTATATCATTCTGTGATTCAGGAACATTGCTGATTTACAATACTTTGCCTATTCCTGTCCCAAAACATATAGATTGGAACCATTTTTCCTATTCCTTGGCAGTAGCTTTATAATGGCATGCCTCACTGTATTGCTGTCATTTAATTCCTATTCACCTAAAATATAGCATGATACAAAACATTCACTTCTTTTACTCAAAAGAAATCAGCTCTTATTTATGTCTAGCTCTGACTACTCTTGAATGAGATGCTCACCAGGTCTCCATTCTTGAAAGCACTTAAGCACTTGCTTATTTTTACTGGAGTGTCATTGAAGATGTTTGCGTAATAGCGCTGAAGTGTTTGCAAGAATGGAGCTAGGAAGAACCTGCAACATAAAGTGTAAAAGATGGAAATTGGATTGGGAAAACACAAACAACTCTAGCAGCCAGACATTCCAGAAAAATAATTTTGCTGGACTTTCTCCAAAGAGCATGAAAATAAAGAAAATATTCCAGTATAAACTAATTTTCTTTTGGAGTCATGACCCCTTTGCAGGAATTCTTTAATAGTATTATGTTGGAATAGCAATGAAAACCAGGTTGCTCTGTTAGAGCGAGGCCTCAGAAAATTTAGCTGTGTGCGTAAAACATGTTAAAATATTCCACTAGGCTTAACTGCCCTCAGTACACATAGTGATCCGGATTGAAGCTCCATTGCACTGGGGGCACACTTTGTCAGTTCATGAATGATAAGGCCCCCAAAAGCTGTTCTCATAATTTCTGATCAGCCATTTAACACTTGAGTTGGTTCTTGCTTAACTACTCTGATGACTAAATCTCACTAGTATTCCTATTACTCTTGCTTAAGTGTCCTAAAAAAACCCCAAACCAAACCCTCAAATTGATGAAATATTTGTCATTAAAGTGTAATCCGAGTCAGTGCTTCAATTTCGATGTTAGTGTAATTAACTCTTGGTGTCCCTCTTACTAGCTGGACCTTGCAGAGAGGCTTAACAGGATCTGTTTTCTCTGAGAGCAGGTGTCTCTCACCCTCTATCTTGCATCTTGGCAGGGGGGTATGCACACAGGGCTGTTATGTGCAGCTGAAGATGTATCACCTGAAAACTGTCACTGATGGGACTAGGCCATGATTCTATAACAAGAGGCTTTTGCCCCAGACAAAACCCAGTTGTGATACAATTTTTCAGCACACATAACCCGCACTGCTGCTTTTCTCACAGCAGGAGTTTCACTGTAACTGGCTAATGCTGACCTCCATGGTTTCATTCTAAATTTACAGTGATATAAATTAGACTTTGCTAAGAATCCAGACTCCAATTTATGTACTCGCTACTAATTATTGTCCTCTTCAATACTAATATTTTTCTCTTCAACATATTCATCAATGACTCAGATGAAAAGATAGAGTGTACCCTCAGCAAGTTTGCTGATGGCACAAAATGGGGCAGGGTGACTGACACACCAGAAAGCTGTGCCGCCATCCAGTGAGGACAGGACAGGCTGGAGAGTTGGGCAGATAAGAACCTGATGAACTTCAACAAGGGCCAGTATAGGGGCCTGCACCTAGGGAGGAATAACCCCCTGCACCAGTACAGGTTGCGGGCTGACCTGCTGGAGAGCAGTTCTGAGGAAGAAGACCAGGGAGTCCTGGTGGATAACAGGATGACCAAGAGCGACAATGGTCCCTTGTGGCCAAGAAGACCAATGGCATCCTGGGGTGCATCAAGAAGAGTGTGACCAGCAGGTGGAGGGAGGTCATCCTGCCCCTCTACTCTGCTCTGGTGAGGCCCCATCTGGAGCACTGTGTCCAGTTCTGGGCCTCCTAGTTCAAAACAGATGGGGAACTGCTGGAGAGGGTACAGCAGAGGACCACCAAGATGATTAGCGGCCTGGAACACCTCTCTTATGAGGAAAGGCTGAGGGACTTGAGTCTTAAGTCTGAGGAGGAGAAGTCTGAGGGGGGATCTGATAAACACATCTAAATACTTAAAGGGTGGGGGTCAAGAGGAAGGGGCCAATCTTTTTTTCAGTGGTGCCCAGTGAGAGGACAAGAGGAAATGGGCACAAACTTGTACATAAGAAGTTCTGTGTAAGCATGAAGAGGAACTTCTTCACATTGCTGGTGGCAGAGCCTGGAAGAGGCTGCCCAGAGAGGTAGTGGAATCTCTGTCTCTGGAGACACTGAAAACCTGCCTGGACAAGTTTCTGTGCCACCTGCTCTAGGAGGACGTGCTTTGGTAATGGAGTTGGACTAGATGATTTCCATAGGTCCCTTCCAACTCCATATCATTCTGTGATTCTGTGGTTCTGTAATACTAGTGTTTTGGTTTTTATAAGTTTCCTTAGACCTTGATGATTTTTTTTCCCAAGTTAATATTTTGGGGCTCCTCTGGACACTGCAAAGCCTCTTCTCCTTATCAGAATTTCTGTTCTTTGCAATATTCTTTCTGTTAATTGCAATATGAATCTGAACTATGCTATTTTAACTTATTTGATGTAATATGTAGATTACTCTGAGTCACTGTTATGGAAGATTCACTAACAGATGCACTATTCTAATAATTTGTAATAAGTTACCTTTGCGAACTGTGTCTGATGCATTTCTTGCAAGTGCAAGGCTGAAGTATTTGTATTGCAGTTAGTTTGTTTTCTTAAATAAATCAAGGGCTTTTGTTTGATAACTTAAAAAGTCTTTTGTAATTCTTCTGCCTGTGAAATATCTGGGAGGTGATGAATACACAACTATTACTGGGTAATGTACACATTTCTCATTTATATTCTTGGTCAAATTGCAGTTAAGGTTGCTATAGTGACTAATACCCTATACAAAACAGGTGACAAGAACAAAACATTGAAAATAGCCTGAGCAATAGAAGACATAAAAGGAGTCATTTTGGGTGTGGTAACCTCTGTATCAGAGATTTAAAGCATTGGGAAGGTTTCTGCCAGTGAAGCTTCAGAGGATGAAGGAGCTGAGACTCTGCTAAGGGATTTGAAGCACAGATAAAGAGACACCTACTCTGTCAACAGCCTCATTCTTTCCTCGCAATACCTTCTGCTTTCTTTTTTTGAGACTTACACGTGATGACATTCTCTGTTTGTCTGTCGTTGCCTACAAATAGAATGAGTTGTAGGCATCCATAAACAGCCTCCAGCATGACACAGCCTCCAATCGCATCTCTGCCATTATCCTAAATGAGCTTGGCACCATGAAAGATATATGCTCCAGAGAAAAATAAAAGATAACAATAATGATGAGATGGGTGGAAAAGCAGAACTACGGGAAAGATTATGGAGATACATAAAACCTTGAGGAAGCAGAAAATGGGAGATCCTGGGGCAGATGGGAGGAAGAAATGGGAACTGAAAAGAAGTAAAAGACAAATAGCCCATAAAATTAGGGAAATAGGGAGAAGATGGAAAAGATGGAGAAAAGATATACAGAGTATATCACAAAGGAGGAAATAGGAAGACAGAAAGCATTTAGCCTGAAAAAGACAGTGGACATTTCTCTTGCAGGAAAAATGGCATGAAGGACACTTGAAGCACCTGGTACAAGTAAAAGTTCCCAAAATAGCAGAATTGCATGAAGGAGAGAAATGGAAGATTGATAGAAATATTTAGTGTGCTTGGTCTACAAGCAGCAAAGGGAGTGATTCTACAGTCTTCAAATATAAATATGTACACAGTCATTACGGTTCTCTGCTACAAAAGCTCTCTTTCAGTTCTGGCTTTTGGGAAAGATTCACTTGCTTCCTTCTAATGGTCTGAACGGAAGTTGTCTACATATTTTCTCAAAGGCTTTAAAACTCAGCCAGGTGCATGGATTGGGGGTGGTTCCCACACGAAGAACTCACTGACTGTATCAGGACAGGAAAATTCCTCACTCCTCTTTCATGTGTCTTCTGCTGGCTGCCTTTTCATTCTTCCACATTTTTTTTAAGGGTTTCTTCTTTTAGCTGTCCAGGTCAGTCACGCTCCTTCCCCTCTTAGATCCTTCTGCAGTCTGTGAAGGAAAACATTAGCTTTTCTATACCATAAGGGATCCATCAGCATGCAATTTTAGAGCCGCAGAAGGTTTGGAAGTGTGCCACTGGAGAATTCTCTCCCCAGGAGCTGCTAAGAACTGTCAGACTTGTCTTCCTGCAGATCCTGGAGCTGCTTGGAGTAACAACCTGTCTGAAAAGTAAAAGTCTTGCCTATTTTCTTTCTGCAAGATCTCTAGTGAGCTTTTCAGTGCTCTGCACTTGGAAAAAGAAGAAAGCAGAAATTTTGGAATCAAAATTTTTCCTCCTTCAGTTGACACACAGAAAAATCGTAAAAAAAAAAAAGATTGCAAACTAATATATATTTTCTATCTGTCAGTTTTCATGGAATAAAGACAAAATAATTAATCTATTTGGTTAAGAAAATTTTAACTACATTTGTTTGAGAGCTCAAAAAATTTTGAAACATTTTTGGAAATAAGTAGTACTAGAAAAAAATGTTAAAAATAGATTGCATAATTTCAATTATGATCCTCACTCATATGATCCAGTGCACTTGATCTGAAGCCAATTCAAGTGACAAACCTCTACTGACCAAAACGGATCCTGACTCATGCTCAGAGTGTGAACTAGTGGGCCACATAC
>VZTM01009729.1:23354-39429 GCA_013400555.1 Jacana jacana | reverse complement strand
GAATTTACCTCAGTTTCCTGCCTGTAGAATTTGTTAAGATACACACAGGTACATGTGCTGCTAGGGTAGGAAGTAGAACCAAACACAGACAGTAAGAATATATTTATTCTGGATACCAGCAGTGAAGTGCAATGACTGTGATGAAAATCACCACATTTTTGTTGTATTTGAGATACAGGAACATAGGGAATATTAAAGATTTCTTTTTTATGCATTATTCATTTTTTATATGTATATATATATATACACATATATATATATACATAAAATGTATATATATGTCAGAATTTAGGTCTAAATTCTGATATTTCAATAAATAAATAACAATAATGAAACAAATATCCCAGAGATTACATACCAGTAAGGACAAGGAATGAAATCAATCCCAGTTAATTTACTGCTAAAGAGAAAGCTTTGTATGTTTCAGTCACTTACAGAACACTAAAGACTTCTCACACTCTAAATATCGCTTTTTTGTTTAATCACAGATTCTCTATTTTTTTTATTAAATAGTTCAAAAACAATAGTAAGTCACACACACACACAAAATAAAAAAAGAAATAACCCATTAGAGCCTTTATTTGGTAATCAATTAAAGTTTGTAATTATCAAAAAGTAGACAATTAACTTATTTTCCATTATCTCAGTTATTGTTCCACAAAACCAGTTTCTTTTATTTTTCCTTTATTTATTTATTTGTTTGTTTGTTTGTTTGTTTAAACCACAGTTTTTCTTAAGATTACAAGATCTTTTGCATTTAAAATTCCTGTTGCAACTTGATTATCAATGCTATGGGGGGTCTAAATCACATCCTTTCTTTTCTACATCTGAACTCAATCTGTAAATGTTTGTTTTATTCCTTTCCCTAACCCCTGCCCCTGTGATTGGCTTTCTCAGCAGTATCCATAAATAAACCTACTTGCTTAAATATGACAATACCCTTGTTAGGGGAATATCATGTACAACATATATCATAGAATCATAGAATGGTTAGAGTTAAAAGGGATCTTAAAGATTGTCCAGTCCAACACCCTGCCCTAGGCAGGGACACCTCCCACCAGATCAGGTTGCTCCAAGCCCCATCCAGGCTAGCCTTGAACCCTCCAGGGATGGGGTAGCCACAGCTTCTCTGGACAATCTACTCCAGTGCCTCACCACCCTCACAGCAAAGAATTTCTTTCTAGTATCTAACGTAAATCTCCCCTCTTCCAATTTAAAGCCATTACATCTTGTCCTGTCACTCCACTTCCTGACAAAGAGTCCTCTCCAGCTCTCCTTTAAACTGCTTTTAGAGACTGGAAGGCTGCTCTAAGGTCTGTCTAGAGCCTTCCCTTCTCCAGGCTGAACAAGCCCACAAGCCCAGCTCCCTCAGCCAGTCTTCATAGGAGAGGTGCTCCATCCCTCTGATCATCTTTGTGGCCCTCTGCTGGACCCATTCCAACAGTTCAATTTTCTTTCGACGTTGAGGACTCCAGAGCTGGACACAGTACTCCAGGTAGGGTCTCATGAGAGCAGAGTAGAGGGTTAGAACCACCTCCCATGACCTGCTGGCCACACTGCTTTTGATGCAGCCCAGGATGGTGTTGGCTTTCTGGGCTGCCAGTGCGCACTGTCAGCTCATGTTGAGCTTCTCCACCATCACCCCCAAGTCCTTCTCAGGGCTGCTCTCTCACCATATACGATACACTTATTTGTAACAATTCAACAATCTCTGTAAAATTAAGTGTGTCTATGTTTGTTTGACAGTGTGATAATGTGATAGATTAATTACTTAAGAATTAAGTAATATGCAACTAACTTCACCATGAATAATATTTCATGACAAAAATCCTTAGCAATATTGGAATCATAAAATGTTAAGATCATAGAATAATTCAAGTTGGAAGGGGGTGTTTATTTATCAGTGTGTTTATTGTCCAGCCTCCAGCACTAAAGCAGGAACATCTTAGGGATCACACAAGGTTCCACTGTTGTTTGACGTTTTTGCCAATGAAAACAGATTCCTCACAACGGTGTGTCTAACATACACATATTTTACAGCTTAGTAGGTAAAACCAGAAGACTTGTTCTGATTTAATAATCTGATCTACATATCACAGGTGAGGTTTACAGTACCTGATGGTTATAGATAATTAAAACACACTTAGAAAACAAGTATTATTCCTTTTTTGGAACAATTATTTTTCCAACTGCATAACTTCCTCTTCTCCTACCTAGCACCTAACATTATTGTGTTGCAGTTAAGGCCTCATACTGAATGTCTTGTTGTAATGGAAAGATCTGTGAAATGTTTTACTCAGCAAGCAGGTAATCAAAGATTTAAGATTGCTAGGACAGGTAGAGTCAAGTTGTGTACCAGGCACCTTTTTTAAGTGACTGCTAGATAGTATAAATAGTCCATAATCAAGTGGAGAAGAACATTTAGATTTGAATAAGAAGCACAGCACTACATAAAGGGTTGCAAGAACTAAATTTTATTCCCATCACACAAAAGCTTGTGACAGACACTGTATATAACAGACTCAGTGCTATCTATGTGTCATTGGCATTTTAAAAACAAAAGTACGAGTGAGCTTCCTCATCAGGAAGGATGAATACTTGTCACAGGAACTGTCACCAGAGTTCTCAGTTTCCTGATTTTCCAGAGGTTTTCTTTTCATGCCTGTGACTTCTGGCATTCTGTGATTTTTGACTCAGTTGGTGGAATGAGCTAGTGTACAGTTGTACACTGCAGGCTTTACAAGGAGCTTGAAGATAACAGCCCTGAGGACTGAAATGAAGGCGAGCAGAGAGCAGGATGTCAGCTTCAATGACAAGACGGAAGAGACATGAAGGGTCAGGTCAGTGTTTTCATGAGACAGGTTCAATATTGTAGACCACTGTGGTAAACAGGAACAACTAGACAATATAATGGGTGTTGGCACATATCAGATATTAAAATCAGAAAATAATATTTACTTAAAGATTTAAAAAAAAAAAAAGAAGATAATCAAAACCATGCTGACTGCATGATTCAGGCTACATTAACGAGAGAAGGAAGTACAAAACCTGTAAATTCAACAGATTAAACCACTATTTGAAAAGGTGGCATCAAAAACAAAACATGTATCAAATTATTTCTAATGCTTTAGTCACGATTGCCATGGCATTGTTCCTTCTGATCTAAATTGCAATCACAGACCTTCACTTCCCCATGTGTTTTTTTTCTTATCTGTATTGATGAATACTATAGTTTTGAGCAGATTTTAAATTCATAGTTTGGAAGATATCTGACCACCTTAAAGTGTCATATAAAAATATATAACATAGTTTCTTTTAAAATAAAATAGATTCAAGATGCCAGATCTTGTTTTAAGAAGTCTCTAAAATTTAGAGGGTCTTTTGTTTGTTTTTTAAAGTCTATATAACACTGCATCAAGTGAAAAATAATGTTCCTGTACTTCTGGTCAGGTACATAATTTTTCTCAAAGTTGTCTTTATTCAGCTCTTCATAAATAAAAGCAACAGTTATGCTTTTATAATTTTGTTCTCTTGTTACAAAGCGCGTACCCCACAACTTTCAAACATTTGCAGTATGCAGACATTAAAACTTGTCTCATATAAAACAGATTTTATGATATGAAAAGCAGTGATCTGTAATCATTCTTAAAGCTAGAATGCTGATTCTCTCACAGAATGGCCAATATTTAAGTATATACAAATGGTCTTTAAGTATTTCAAGTATCTTATATTCAGGAACTGAAGCATAACTTCCTTTAATATGATATTGTGTTTTAAATAGGTTTTAAACAGGAAATCATCTTGCATGTAGCAAAGTCATACATTTGTGTCTAGTAGTACACTTTAAGAAATCTTCAATGGTTGGACTTGATGATCCCAGGGGTCTCTTCCAACCTAAATGATTCTATGATTCTATGAGTCAGACTTCTACTCAAGCCACTTGTGACTTCATCCCAAGCACTAACTTGCAAAAGAAATCCCATTTCTCCCCCAAAGTCTGAAGTATATCAGACATGAAGGATCAGTTGGTGGTTTGGGGCTGAAATATTAAACCTTTATTTTAAACTGAGTCAGTTCGACAGAATACTGAATAAACTCTGTATTTTAATAATATGTAGAGTTTGTCAATGAGTTAAAATTGTATCATTGTGCAATTTGTTTATTGTTGAGTTGATTTTTTTTATTTATTTATTTTCAACTCAGATGTAGTTAACCTTTGTAACTTCTTCAATGAGAAGCTCCAGTGAAGTGTATCACCACACACAATTAATGGCTGAGCAGCCTAAAAGAAATGAAAATGCCATCACGGCTTAGCAATTAGTGCATGGATCAGCTTCAAAAACTTACGCTTTTTTCTGTCTGCAGCATCTAACTTTGCCCTGTGATTTAAATATTATTCAAAGTGAGTGGCAATATTCAAATACTAAAGTAGTGTATTATGGGAAATTGTCACAATTGTGATTAATAGCCCTTATGGAAAACAATTAGTTTGGTGTCCTGTTGTTAGGTCAAGTATAAAAGCTAATTTCCTGGAGGAAAAAAAAAAATGTTTATCACTGTATCTTTTTTGATGTTTTAATCTCAAAGACCAAGCCCTTCATTCACTGTAAAAAAGTTTTTTTGCATATATTAAAAATGCATTAGTGATCTAAAAAGTAGAGAGTAAAGAAAGTTTTCAAGTGTGAGGAAACAAGGAGGACCTGTACTAGAAAAAGGAGTGTTCTCTCAATTTTTATCACAGGAAACTTCTCACACCTGTATTGGCAGTGACATCACTAGTCAAAACTGGTTGAACTACAGAACTTCAGTGCAACATAAGAAAAGTTGAAAATAAAAGTAGTGACACAAACAGCTAATCCTCCCTTCCTTTAAAATGCATGCCAAAATAAAGCTCTTTCCTCTGCCAGCAAGTGCTAAAAGGAGAGGCATTTTTCTCTATTATACAGCCCAAAAGAGGAAGAATCTCTACCACTGTTCTACACGTACACTTTGTAGCTTTCTTTAGTCTGGTTTTCATTCCTTCTTGAAGAAAGATTTTTTAGGTGTACTTTTATCCCTAGATGTCTATTAAGCCAATAATCCCTGTTAGCATTTTCAACTGAGTAAGTGAGTATGTAGTATCTTTAAATAACAATCCTCCCTTTTTTTTTGAGACTTCTATTACTTTAATACATTACCCATTTTGTTTTCTTTAATGTTTATAAATTACTTGTTCCAAAAGTCCAAAGATGCAGGATAACATATTTCCAGGATGAATATGCTAAAGAGTATTTATCCCACATAGTGGCAGACATCTAAGTTACATGCTGAGTTAGGAGGAAAACTCCCAAATAATCCCTTTTAAATCAGTTGAAAAGAGCACGAACTTAACGTTAAGGGTTCTTAATAACTTTTACATAGTGCTCGCTCTCTCCTCCCTCACTGGTGTATAAGTACTCTAAGCGAGCTTCCTACACCAAATTATATTATTGAATTTCTCAATCATTCACATCCTTTCTGTATTTTTTACTTAATGGTATTTCTATGAATATCACTTTTGTCTTAATCAAACACTATTTATAAATAAAAGTCATTATTATTGGGGTTTTGATTTTTTTTTCCAACATCATACGTACAGAATAATCTTATTTTAATACATTTCAAGAATTCATTAGTAAAATCCCAAACAATGAAGTGAATAATGAAAAATTCTTAATACAGCACAGTAGATCTCTCAAATAATGGTAATGTTCATCTATTTAGCCAGAGCTATTTTTTCACTAAACTGGTTCACTAAATAAAACTAACAAGCAACAGAGCAAGAGCATTAGGAAAGGGGGAAAAAAACTCCCACAACTTCTATGTTCATGAACATGCTACATCTAGTTTAAGTGATAATACAACTATCATAGCTACGGAGATTGAGTTCATACTTTAATGACTGTATATTTTAGAGTTATGGCATGCTTAAGGAGACTTTTTTTTTTTTAAAATATATTTTTAGAGCAGAAGTAGAATCATGAAAGACAATGATAACAGACTGTGTCCCTCTGTGACACTCCTGCAAAGGAGAATTTTATAAGATGGTACCAACAGTACATTGTTAGCAGGACTTGTGTAACTCACTCATGTGAAATAGATGTTGAAGGAAGGAAAATTACTTCTTCATTTCTTATTTCATGACTATTTTTTGAAATTAACAAACAATGGTAAAAAGTCTTAATTTGTGATCTCAATGGAGCTATTTTTTACAACTTATGCTAAGAACACTTTGATGTCAGGATATTTGTAATCACTCTGGTGCCTGGTTTTTTATTACTTTTTCTTTTATCCATTACTGGGCTAATAATACTACCTTAAGAGACTTATACATAGTGTTATTCATGCTAGAACGTTAAGAAGTAATTAATATTACTATTAAAGGGTATTTCAGTTTCCCACTAAAATCATCATGATTCAAAGATATATCTTACTGAATCATAGAATCCTGGAATGGCGAGAGTTGGAAGGGACCTTAAAGATCACCAAGTTCCAACCCCCTGCCTTGGCATCTGAAGTAAATAAGGATTGAATTTAGAGCCTAAATCTATCGTCTCATACACTCAAGCAGGTTAAGAAGAAGCAAAAAGGAAAGGTGATCTATATTTCTCAGCATTCAAAAGAGATGGCAATGAGTCCTTCTGCTTCACTCATTTTTTGTCTAATGCGCACCATAACATCACAAAGTAAGAAGGTTCTTTGGGATTAAATCTTTCAAATAATACCCACAGATTGTTCAAATTGCCTCCTACAATAACATCAGGTTGCATATGCTACAAAATGCTAATTACAGCCCAGAGGAATATTTCTTTAAAAATTGACCTCATAAATTTTGCTTAAGGGTTGAAAACTAACAATCCTTTGTAGTTTATGATTAACTGTATGCATAAATGAATAATAAAAAAATGATTACATATTTTCTGAGGCTTCCTAACATTACTATACATGAAGAATAATGCATTATTCATCTCTTCTACTCTGCTAATACAGAGTAACTCAGGATACAAAATTTTATTGCACTACCTATATTTTAAAGGGATAACGTGTATTGTTTGGAGTTCAATTCTACTAAAACGCAAATTTAACGCTTTTTGAAGTGTTTTTTTATTCCTTTTTGGATCAATACATATAAGGAGGAAGAAGAGCAAGAGGATTATGTGACCATTACATCTAAATTTTAAATAATGGACATTTAGAAATTCCTGCTTTTTAAAGAAAAGCAGTTTCAAAGCAATAAAGTTTTGTGTGAGCCCGTGTGGGCAGGACACAGGAACAACCACAAACCATGGATTAAAGACAATGCCCAAATTTAATCTCAATACCTCATGGATCAGGGAGTGTCTGAAGCAGCACCCGGGCAGAGGCAGGCAAGCAGGGGAAGCAGGTACCACGGAGCAGGAGAGTGCTTATTAGCAAGAGAGTTCTTATTAGCCAGAGTCCTTGTTGGCCGGAGAGTGGAGGAGAGCAAGTGAACCGACTCCCTGCTTTAGCTGGTATTTCAAGGGTTCAGGCTTTCCCTGGTGCTTTGATCTTCTTCAACAACAGGGCAGGAATTCACACAGCCAGAGAAGGTGTCCCTGAGTCCATTGCAGACCTATCTAAGTGCAGATGTTCTACCCACAAGCATAGAAAACTAAACAATTTCTATGGTATATGTGTTTCCCAGCACCCCAGGTGTGAGTCACTTGAGAGCACTTACATTCCTCCTTGCCAATCTTCTGTTACTTTCCCACAGTTTGTTAGAGACTGTATAGTCAAAAACAAAACCCCCAAAAACAACCAAAAAAAAATCCCAACAACTTGAAATAGAGAACTTCCGAGTGTCAAATATTTTTTTACTAAGGTATATCATTTCTGGAGCCAAGAGAAAACTCAGCTTAAGAAAATTGTGCATTTCTGTAAAACTTATAAGAAACAATGATGTTATAGAGAAAAAAGAAACAAAATTTATTTAGCTTAATCAAGAAAAAACAAAATTTAATTCAAATTAAGTATGTGCTTGTATCAGAGCTGGCCAGTTTTTACTTTTTTCTCTACGATACTCTATGAATCAGCAATAGTTCTTCTGACCAATGATAAATTAATTTTTGTTGTATTTAACCAACACTGTAAAATTGCATTCCATAGTTTGATCAGATAGTAATAGTAGCAGTAGTAGCAGTAGCAGCATTATTAGTATTATTAATATTTAGCATTTATTTATTTATAGTTTATTATCTTGATTAGGGGATATTAAATGGCAGTAGAGGAACATTAAGATATTGCTTCCCTTGGCAATATAACAAGTGTTTATTTGCCACTAAAAGCAGTGACAGAAAAATGTATTTAAAATATTAAAATCATTTTACATTTCATTTCAGAAGAAAATTCTGACACCATAAACATCCACGCAGCCCCCTGCAAAGTTAGGTTCTTTATGCTTTGTAAGAATAGGGAAAAAATTCCCCAGTATGCAAGTGCTTAGGAGAAAGAAATCAGGTCATATTGGCAGAGTGGCTGCTTTATTACATTTGTTTAACTTGAATATGTCAAAATCAAAAGAGTAAGAGTGTGGTTATAGAAGTGCTGAATCTCTTTATTTAGAGACCTCACTTCTGGACACCAATAAATATTAGACATTTTAATCCTTCTTTTGGTTATGCCAAATATCATTGAAAAAAAATCACTTTATTTCATCAATTTCACTCTGAATACATTTTGTCTGCCCTCCAATTCCCTGAAACTCATACATTTGCATTCAGACCAAGTTTGCTGTCACATATTTTTGAACAAGAGGTGTCACAATAAACAAAAGGAATACCAAAATAATGGGGATATAATAGAAAATAATGGAACCAGTCTATAGTTTCAAAGATCCTGAAAAGAAAGAAGATGAAAAAGTCTAGTTTGACCTAAATATCCCAGATCATAATATCATTGTTCTCATGCAGCTGTAGGGTTTCATCCAGGTACTGAAACTCATTTTCCCTGCCGTCCAACCTCTGCTTATTTGAGAAGGGGGTAATAATCTTTCTAAATTTAACTATTTGATAATAATTTTCTCTTTCCTTGCCTTCCCCTAACTAGAAACTGCTGTCAGTCATATATTTCAAAATGCAGCTAATTGTGTTTTGCCCTCCAGACAATGTGGATTCTCCAACACTCCACGGAAACTGTTGTGCTGTGAAATTTTTTAGAGGCCAGAAATTGTCTTGTAGCAGAGCTGAAAGATTCAATTCCACTTTCCCATTTTGGGGTTTCATTATGCTTTTGTCAAAATGCTTGAACACCTCTGCTCTATTATCAAACACTTCTCTATATAGAAATAATAATTATCAATTAACCCCCCACATTTGTTTAAATTAACTTCTTTTAACAGTCTTCTCATTTTCTTTTTTTTTTTTTTTACCATCTCTATTTTTTCTCTTCCTTACAATTGATTTACTTAACTCAAACAAAGACACACAAAAAAGTAGAGAGAGTACTTCATTATTAGTCTACAATGACAATCTAGGGACTAAATTAATTTCTAACTTCTAGTAAGCTATTCTCAGTCTATTCCCGATGAGATAATTGTTTCAGTGCTCACGTTGATATGATTATCTACTGCGTGCTCCAATAAATCATTTAAAAGAAAGAAAAGAGGGAGAAGAGGAAATAGTAATTATTTTAGTTCCCAAATATAATAAATTTCCTATAAGGTTATTAAACATGCAGCGGAGGGCCACAAAGATGATCAGAGGGATGGAGCATCTCTCCTATGAGGACCGGCTGAGGGCGCTGGGCTTGTTCAGCCTGGAGAAGAGAAGGCTCTGGGGAGACCAGTACCTAAAGGAGCCTGCTGGAGACATTGGGAGGGACTCTTTGTCGGGAAGTGGAGTGACAGGACAAGGAGTAATGGCTTTAAATTGGAAGAGGGGAGATTTACCAGAGAGATACCAGAGAGAAATTCTTTGCTGTGAGATTGTTGAGACACTGGAGCAGGTTACCCAGGGAAATTGTAGCTGCCACATCCCTGCAGGTGTTCAAGGCCTAATTCAATCCTTATTTACTTCAGATGCCAATTCAATGATTTCACAAGTTCTTCATAGCTGTTGAAGGATATAATACAAATTTTTTTTAAACAGCATAACGTTGTGCAGATACATGTATACACATACATTCAGGATTCAATATATTGCACATTGAAGTTGTAAACCACTGGAATCCAAAAATCACAGAATGATATGGGGTTGGAAGGGATCTCTGGAGATCATCTAGTCCAACCTCCCTCCCAAAGCAGCTCCTCCTAGAGCAGGTTGCACAATAACTTGTCCAGGTGGGTTTTGAATGTCTCCAGAGAAGGAGACTCCACGACTGCTCTGGGCAGCCTGTTCCAGGGCTCTACTACCCTCAAAGTGAAGAAGTTCCTCCTCATGTTTAGGTGGAACTTCTTATGTACAAGTTTGTGCCCATTTCCTGTTGTCCTCTCACTGGACACCACTGAAAAAAGACTGGTCTCATACTTTTGACACTCCAGGATGCCATTGGCCTTCTTGACCACAAAGGCACATTGCTGGCCCATGGTCATCCTGTTGTCCACCAGGACCCAGGAAGTTAATTTATCATCAAAGTGAGTTCAGGAATTAAAGAAGATTGATGAAACTGGGCTGGTACATTTCAGTAATTACTCCTTTGAGTTTCAGTATTCCTTTCAATTCCTTTGAATAACTGGGGAAAAATATTAATTATTACTAATTTTTCTTTTACCCTAAGAAGTTTGATTAATATTAATGGTAAGTATCTAAAAATAAAAATAAAAATAAATAAATCATCATCTATTCTACTAAAATTATCAGGGAAGTCCGGCAGCATGAAACTTGCACTCATCCAGAGTGAGTCTTTGATATTATCTCACCTTTTAAAGTGCAGATCCTCAGAATACTAAGCATTGGTGAAAAAGAAGTTGTCCTTCATGACATAACTAACTGCTGTGACTCCCCAGTAGGGAAGTTTATACAACATAACACAACTCAAATATTGAATCCTTGGAGACATCATTCTGGGATTCCATACTGAAGTCCCTTCAGAAAAGCATTATAGTCCCAGTTCCCAGTTTGGCACTATCCTCCCTTTTTAGAAGCTTAAGTGTTCCCTTAAGTTTGTTTGGGGTTTTTTATTATTATTTTTTCCTTAAGTATATAATTACATTTAATTTATGTAATGAAATTATTCTTTGTTTAATTCATATAACTTACAGCATATCTCTTTTTCCACTATACTCAGAGAAATTATTGAGTTGCACAATGCCTGCTTTTAGTATAAAAGTGATAAAATATTAACCAGATTTCATTTTTCATCTATAAGTATTACATCAGAATCCTTTTTCACAAGTCCTGGAATTCCTTTACCTCAAGAGAGAGGGGAGATAGCATTGGAACCTGAGGGACTGCCATGTGTTTCATGGACTTGATAGAACAAAAATGTGTCACAGATTTGAAAAAACGTACTTAAAGTATTGTACACCGTAGCAAAGTGTACAATTTGAAACAAGTTGCACATAGCTAACAATGGCATGGAGTGTACTGGTTTCATTTCATAGGCATTAAAAAAATGAGAAGAACTGTTTCTTTGGTTTGAGGAACAGGAGATTAAGATTCTAACCACAGAAACACTGAAAAATTCAAAACCAATAAATTACAGAAATATGCTGAGTGTTGTGATAAACACTTCAAATTTGGATTAGATGTTGCGACAGTAAAAATAATTAGGTTATTTCATGTATAAAGTGATGCTTTTTTTGGAACATCTAAACCAGTCTAACGCTAAAACCATGGTTTTGCTCTAAAGACAAACCAGAACAGCGTATCCATATATAAAAGAGCTATACATTTAGGTTATATAGGTGAAGTGAGGAAAGAATTTGATTTGGTGTGAACTGATTATCTGTCAAATCACATAAACAAAGTGCAAAATTTCAGTTTCCTAAATAAAGAATTTGAGAGCCAGATTTTCCAGAGTATCCAGTACCAGCTGCAGCTGCTTTTCTCAGTGAGACTTTGAGTAGCCAGTCCCAAAATCTATCCATGTAATGCTGAGCAGAAATTGCAAAGTCATATCATGAGGGTTCATTTATTTTCTGTTTAGTTGTAGGGTATCAGGACAAACATATCCTTTCTGTGAAGCTAGAAATTAGATCTACTCATTTTGTTTGCTTTTAATCAGTTTTTTTTTTCCCAGAGGAATTTCAATGGAGCATCGCATTGTGTTTACGTGAGTGCCTATAATATCCCTTTTGTACCTGTTACATCTTACAATATCAAAGATTTCTTAGGGATTACTTAATTTGTGAATCATTAATAAATAGTCCATAACAGCACCTCGAAGTGATGAGCTATTACAGGAGTCAGTAGACTTTCTCTTTAACAGACAAAACATCTTTTTAAGATGTCCAGTGAGGAACATAAGTTGTTCTTCCTTTTTGCCATTAGATGGAAGTCTTCCAAAATATTTAGAATTAAAACAGCAATGAGACTTCGTAGTAAGGAATTCCCAAGACAATTAAAAGCATAAAACGAGTCAAAGGAATCAATTAGTTTAGAAGGTTGGTTGGAAAGTTATTACCATATATCGTCTTTAGCAACGACCAATAACTGTGGAATGAATTTACTCACTTTGTAAACTATAATCAAGGGACTTGCTTAGGAAAGTCCAGACTCAGGATGAGAGGAGACCCAGGGCTTCTCAATCCACCAAAACACCCTCACCACCAGGCTGCATAACGGTATTCTCTCTTGCTAACTCTTGTCTGACATTGAGAGTAAACATTGTGAATGGCCACAACATTTATTATTCAGTGAGTAGCTCGATTACAGAAATGTGAATGAGTAAATATTTTTAAAAGTTTTTTACCTGTTTGGATTATTTTAGAAGTTCTCATTTTGTTTTGTTTTGTTTCACTTTTGACATAGTGTTTGGATGTTTTTGTTGTTTACAGTTTGGGGTGTTTTTATTGTTTCTTTTTAATATAAAAATCATAGAAAAGTCAGTTTCTGCCTGGTTTTACTATGGTTTATGAAATATTCCATTTCCAGATATCTAAAGAAAATATTTCGTCCCAAAAAGCTTTTAAAATTCTTGATGCACTGAAGTAACTTTTCTGAAATAAATCACATATTCATTGCCAATGATGGAAATATCGAAAGCCAGAAAGGTATTACAGGGTTCAAGTGAGCTGAAATTGAATGTTCTGTCAAGGTTTGCTGCAAGCCCGTAAAACAAACCTTTAGCAAATCAGTGAGATAAGAACATAAAGTACCTTCTAGGAAGATATAAGAAAATGTAAAAAAAAATAAGCCAAAAAGAATGAAAATAAATTATCTGTTTTTCAGGTAACAAATATATCCAATATGTTTTATGCAAAAGTGTGGAAAAGCCATCTATAATTACTGAAAAAAGTTATAGATATATTTGTATTTTATTCTTAAATACTTCTTTTTAAATCTGTGGGCTAATTTAAAGAAGTAGAAATGAGTAATTGCCATGTTCATGGCAATTATGAGACCTTGCAATGACATCCGCCAGCACCTCAGCACTCATGGGTGCATCCCAGTTGCCTTAAGTATTCCCTGATAGGATTCCACGAGGGGTAAGTCTTCCTTGCTCCAGAATTTCCCCCTGGTCTCCATGTCCTCTGATTTCTGAAGGCCAGTCTTACTAGTAAAGACTAGGGAAGTCTCTTTTAACCATATCTCTGCATGCTCGGTTAGTGTCTTTATATCTCTCCCAGGTTACTTATCCCTTATTCCACCTTCTGCACATTTCCTTTTATTACTCTCAGTGTAGTCATAGGTTTCAGTTATGCAGGATACAAAGAAATATGCATTAGCTTTATGTTTTCTCTCAAAAATATTGATTTTTTTCCAAGGTGAACTGTAAAGCTAAAATTAAGTTATTTTTAAAATATTTTCTTCAGTGACGTGGAAATAAAACTTCATGTAAATCATTATTGCTTTATTTAAGGGTTTTTCATTCTTTACTTTTCACAATGGGTTCTCTTCAAAGTAGACAAGAAATCATAAAAATAATCAATATCGAAAATCAGTAAAATAATCAATAAACAAAATCGATAAAATAACCCTCATGCAGAGACGTATAACCTGATATTTCTTGGTCTCTCTTGCCCCAACAGAACGTGAAGAAAGTCTAATAAAGAGCATGGCCATACTACAGATGTTGGGCTTTTTTTTTTTTTTCTGCTTTTTTTTACAGATAGGTATTAAACCCACATGAAAATAAAAATTATGGGGAATTCTTACTCATGGGATACTTACAGAGTTTTTAAACTTATCGACCTATAAATTTATATTTGGAGATCAGAGCTGGAAAGTAGCCTGTGAAAACTATCATGATACCTGCGATTAACCCCCGAACCATCCCCACCCCCAGATTCAAACATTTCAAAGTTTCTAAAATTTCTATACCTTTGTGGCTTGGAATATGGGTTCATAAACCTGATAAATCTTGGTCAGGAGTGTGTTATTTTCTTTGAACAGAACATTCTTTAGATTTCATAATAGAGGTCACGAGTGCTTTTTGTGGAGAAAATGTTGAATTTTGGGTTAAATTATTGCAGCATGGTTTTGTGTAATCTTTCTCATACTTTTTTATTTGGTTAATTTAATTAATAAATAGTAGATAGTCATATAGCGAGCTGTTCTTGCAAGGTTGTCCCCAAAATACATTAAGGAAAATCTAATCCAGTTAATCCTGCCAGTACATACTGTATTTTGCTAAAGATTGGTGCTTTCTAACATAAAGCTATTTGGTTCAAGCGCTTGGGTTCTGTACAGGTTTTCTCCTTGTTGACATAATGGATAATATGAGGGGATTCACTTTCTTAAGAAATTGATCCATTTTTCAGTCCCTTGGTTGCATATGTGCTGCTGTATCAGCAACAGAAGGTTGTCTGGGGAAATAAGTAGAAATAAAAGGCAGAGGGAATTTGGGAGAGCGGGAAATGGAGAGTGAAAACAAATTACAGTGCGAATGATAGCCATTGACCTGATAATGTAGGTCCCTTGCTGAAACCAGTCTAAAACCACTGTGACTCTGAGGCGTTCTTAGCCTTAGACAACGTGGCACAGCACAGTGTACTTTCTGAAGTCAAGAGGTTTTGATCTTTGATACTTGTACCTGTGAAATTTTGAATGAGGTTGTCAATCATCTGGCATGACACACTGATCAGGGGAGAGAATTAAAACCGCTCCAAATATTGATTACAATTTAATGTTTCTTGGGTTTTGACGGCAAGGTTTTGTGGCATTTGGGCTAGAGGGGTAGCTTCTGTGAGAAGCTGCTAGAAGCTTCCCTTGTGTCCTGTAGAGCCAACTCCAGACAGCTCCAAGAGGAACCTGCTCTTGACTAAGCCCACCAGTGAGTGGTACCGTGGTGGTAGCACCTCTGTGAGAGCACATTTGACAAGGGGGAAGAAAATGGCACAATGGCAACTGCATCTGAAGCAAGGAATACCTACCTTGGATAAATCTGACCAATAATTTTTTCCTTATAGATTGGATATTAGGAATAAGTCTTTACTCTGAGGGTGGTGGGCCACTGGGACAGGTTGCCCAGGGAGGTGGTTGGGGACCCTTCCCTGGAGATATTCAAGGGGAGGCTGGAGAAGGCCCTGGGCAACCTGCTCTAGTTGGGGGTGTCCCTTCTGACTGTGGGGAGGTCGGACTAGATGACCCTAGAGGTCCCTTCCACCCTGGACTATTCTGATCCTATGATTCTATGACCATCTAAGAGTCAAGAAGTCAAACAACTGAGAAGTGGTGTTACTTCATGCACAGCGAGTACCGTACCTCTTAATGGTCAAAATCTACTATCCTTCTTTGTTTTCTGTTCTCTTTGGGGTTTTGTTTTCATTTGACTGTGTTTAAGAGTAGATTAGACATGGTGTTGAGGGATATGGTGTAGGGGAGAACTTGTAGAGTAGGGCTGATGGTTGGACTTGATGATCCCAAGGGTGTCTTCCAACCTAAATGATTCTATGATTCTATGATTTTTTGTGGCTTTTCCCCGCCCCCCCCCGCAC